>PVJC01011105.1:0-42246 GCA_004026665.1 Murina feae
TCTCTGAGGGACATTTTAGCTACATGCTGGGAATTGAAGTGAAACTACTCCTTGGTTTGATACAAGTTGGTGCAATTTAGTTAAGTAATTGGACCATTTAGAATGCTGTTCATTATATTCTATTTTTTCAAATAGTTGTATTTTTAATTTTATCTCAATTTATAAATTTTTATTATGCAGATATAACTTTGAAATTATAATGTAAACCAATAGAAAAAATTGATTCCCAAAATGTATAACCATCATAAATGAGGAGACATATTTTTAATTCTTTGTAGATGATAAGATTATCTACCAAGTAAATCTAAGAAGCTAATCTGGCAAAAGTAAGGCCCAATAAGAGTTAAGTTAGTAGTCAGTTGAAAGATAACTATAGGCATTTCTGCTATAATGCAATAAACGTGTGCCTAAAAATCTCATGTTGCAAATTTGCACATTTAATAAAATAGGGATTATGAGAAAAGCAGGATTGAGGCACACACACAAAACTTAGGGAATTTCATAATCAGAGTAGCAACCAAAAAATCACAGCAACAATAAAAACATAGTAAAATATTAACCCATTTAATAACACTCTAAAAAAGTATGGAACTTTACTATCAAAAGGTAAAAAATACTTGTTAGAAGGTGGTATAAGAAACCATTGAAGCTGCTGAGTTATGGAAGAAAGGATAAAATATTTAAAGTTCAGGTTGAACTGTGCAAAGAACGTCCTCAAAACAAAGTGGTGACCAAATTGGCCCAAAAGGAAGAAGAAGCAAAGAGGATGTGGCACAGAGGCTTGTACTCTGCTGTGGCTTTCTGCTTTAGCTGTTACAGAGCCAAGTGCTGGGAAAAAAAGATTACTCTAAACTTCAAGGAATTAAAAAAATTGACTGATTTAGAAACACATGCTATGTTCTTGGATGGGAGGATTTAATATCATACAAATGTCAGTCCTTATCCAATGAATTTATACATTGTATGTGATTTGATGCAATGGGCTTTGATGCTGGATATGTTATTTGCCTCTCCAGATCTATGCTCCACTCTCTGACTTTAAGGAACAAGTCAATAGGTTTCCATTGAAGTGAGGGGAGAGTGATCTTGGAGTGTTTTTTCCCATAAGTACTCTTGTAGATAAGCTGCCAGGCGGTGCGGAGGGATAATCAGTCGGGCACTCAGAGGATTCAGAAGAGGCGCCTTTAATGGAGAATTGCAGATGCATTAGTGCAGTGACTCAGGGGAACCAGCCTCCGAAGCCTGAGTGATGAATATGGAGGAAGCCTTCCTTTCATCCCTTTTAGTTTCTTTGTCCCCCAAATATGGATCAGGCTTCCGGACTTTTTGCAGGCTTTGCAGCCTCCCATGGGTTGGGATGGGGGAAGTGAGATTACACCCAAAGGCCTGGCCTGGCTGGTGCCAGCACTGACAACCCCCTCTGGGGGTTGTGCATGGCTCATGGTTTATGGCCTCTGTAAAATGGGAGTATTCCGGGAAGCAGGTTCTGCAAGGCAGGACAAGCATCACAGATAAGAATGGAGCTAATTACCTACTGGCATGAATATGTGTCAGAATACTGGTTACTGGCACAGATTCTGATTGCTAGCCCCCCAAAACTTATATTCCCCTTCACTCTCTATGACATGATCTTGAGCTGTGGTTTTTTTAAAATCTGAGGTTTAGCTGCCATTGAGAGGGCCTTGTCCATAAGACTCTCCTACTTTTTTTTGGCTATGGATGGCCCCATTTCCACAGCTACTAGTCTTGGGTTACTGTTTACACTATTGTGTGTAGTCCCAGTTCTGTGGTCTTTACAACTAATCACACAGTTCACCAATTGAACATTTTAATGAATCCCTGGGAACCATCAACAGTTGGCAAATATTCACTGTTAGCATGATGCCATTTCTGACTCTTCTTTCTCAACATACATAATCTTATTTGTATCCTAGGAAATTATTGCATCCATGGATTGCTTCAAATGCTACAATCACATTTGGGAAAAGGAGAAAGAAGAAACTCTCTTGACGTTTATTATGAAAAACCCCTTGCTTCCTGAATTTGAATTCCAGATTCTCTATTTCCAAAACCTAGAGCAGAAGATTAATGCTGAGCCTGAATATATCTGTGTGGGTGCCATTGCTCTGTACACAGGTTGGTTCATTTTCTTTCAGACAGCCATAAAAATTCAACAGTATCATTCCATCTCTTCATGGAGATTAGTACTCCAGAGAGTTTTAGCTTATCTTGACTTTCCGTTTATAGGCCTTAAGATTTAAGACCAATGTGTAGACTTGTTTTTAATTCCCTTCTGCATAATTATTTATTCTGGACTATTTTGAAGACTTTGCTGCTAAACCTTGAAAATAAATGCTAATTCAGAGAAAAGGGATCTGTTATATTTGCAATTAAGTTTATCCTTTCTTTAATAAACAACAATAAAAAATTTTAGGCTTACTTACCTCCAATGGTTTTGATATGTACTGTGTATCTTTTTTAGCATTTTGAAATGTATTTTCAATTGCTAGAAAACAAGTTTTATAAAATAAATGAATATATAATGATTAGGAAAAATAAATTTTTTCCCCAGTTTGATTTTTCATGTTAGAGAGTTATCACATGCAGTTGCATGGGGTCTTCTTATACTGGTTCAAATTTTTCAAACTGAACTGTGGACACCTGGGTTTTATAGCTGACTTGAAGTTCACCTTGACTGCCGAGACGAAGGCCTGGATGGTTGTCATCGGCCGTCACTGTAACAAAAAATACAGGAGTGAGATGGAAAATGTTTTTGCACTTGTTGAAGAGTTCAGTAAGAAATTGAATCGTCCAATTAAAGACCTCGATGATATTCGGATTGCTATGGTGGCACTGAAGGAAATCAGGGAGCAGCAGATTGTCATTGACTTTCAAATAGGACCCATCGAGGTAATTGATAATCATTCATTCATTAGAGAATTATCTCCACAGGTTGGGTGAGGTTAGCTGAAATACTGACCAGGTCTGGACTGCAGTTACTGGGTACTAAACCGAAGAACAGCAGTTTCAGTACAGATGATGTCTAACCCTTATAGGGTGCCTTCTGTAGATCAGCATTAGACCCTAGAGGCAGAGCCCGAGATGAGGATTTCTATGCAAGTTATTTATTGATGAATATTCACTGGAGAAGAGGAGTGAGGGAAACAGGAAAGGATGAGGTCAGATTGCAGGGGGACTAAGTGAAGATAGGGTCTTAGCTGTAGCCTGACTTCAGCCTGATCCCACGGGGAGCCGTAAAGCGTGGATTGTACCACACAGTTTTTTCCCCACATTGAGACAAGGGGACTGCCCTTTGTACCCCCATGTCTGTTGACCATCAGTCATAATCTCCCCATGAGAAGGCTCCTAATCAGCTAAGGACAATTTTCTAGAAAGAGGGCAGAGCATGATCTTACAGTGAACACTCTCAGCAGTTGGGGATGCAAATACCCACTGGTAAACAGGACCTGGATGGGGTACTAGCAGTGTCCTTTCATGAGTTAACTCATTTAATCCTACCTGCAACCCCCTCTTTAACCACAAGGAAACTGAGGGTCAGAGAAATTATGCAATTTGATTAGTGCTGCACATTACATTTGTTTTTATTATCATACTATCTTTTCTTGACGAAAATGTTTTATCGGCAATTTGCCACTATATTTGTTCTTATAAATGAGACTTGTATAATTGTAGCATTAAAACAATTCCAGACATAAAAACGTTGCCTGTTCCTCACACAATAACTTGAATGCCTGGACTTACACTCTGATGCTCAGGATCATGTCTAGTCTCACATTATCTGGGCCCCTCTTTAGAATTTTTAGAAATGTCAAATAACCATGAATGTGGTACAGGTGACAGCACATTTGCACTTCTGCTGTGTTGGAAAATCACGTGATCTGCTCTGCTCTTCTTGGGAATCGGAATATCAGGGCAAAGAGTCCCTGTTTTGACCAGGGACGTCCCTGGGGTGTGAAGAGGAGGCCTAGTAACAGACAACCTTGTTTCTCCACCTGAGAGTTCAGACAAAACTATAGTCAAGTGGTCAAGATCGAAGTATAACCTTTATTATGGCTAGAACTTATTTGGAAGACATGATCTAGTGTACAACTCTCATATTCCCATGATACCCACCATCCCCGCTGTACACACACACCAGGGCTTATGAATACCAAATCCCAGAATTGGACTCACTCATCCATCAGAGGCAGCATTGGGCAGCTGTAGGCCTCTGTAACCTGCTCCATTTTATTGGTTGGGGTGCCAATCAGAGGTATGCCAAAAAGGAGAAAGAGGAAAGGGGGAGAAAGGCACTGGCCTATGCTTGCCCAAAGCAACAGTCTTTTTGCAAATCAATGGTGATATATCCATCCTACCTCTATGGGGAGGAGTCATGGTAGGAAGAGGCCAGAGATATTTAGGGAAATTTTTTTCTCATGAAAATCTACCTTTGCTTCATTTTGATCTTCTGCCAAAGAGAGTCATCCAGGATTTTACATCCTGAGGGCAATGACCTGGCCCAGGCTCTGATTCAAGAACACCCTCTGCATCTCACTAGCAAGTGAAATATAGCACTGATACCTATAATTTGTACAATGATTTTATTTTTCAAGTTGCATTAAAAATGATATATTTTTTGATATTCACAGAAATCCCCGTGAGGCAGCCAGGGAATTTTCCCATTTTGCAAATCAGGAAATGAAATTGAGGGGCTCAGTTGCTCACTTAAGCTTTTACTGTTTGCAAATAGAGTAACTAGAACTCTATGGCAGGTCCCGATCATGCT
This sequence comes from Murina feae, assembly GCA_004026665.1. NCBI lineage: Eukaryota > Metazoa > Chordata > Mammalia > Chiroptera > Vespertilionidae > Murina > Murina feae. The sequence continues at coordinate 4,787 of PVJC01011105.1, forward strand.
GATCTTTTCTGTTATAAATGCTCTAATGAGTGACTGTGTGTAGACTTATGCATCTGATTGATAGAAATTAAATTTTTCTTCTTTTGTGTAGGAATCCTATGCCCTACTTTACAAATATGGGCATCTGATAGCAAAGGAGGAGATGGACAAAGTTGATACTCTACATTATGCCTGGGAGAAGCTTCTGGCACGTGCCAGTGAAGTTCAGAATGAACTAGTCTCACTTCAGCCTGGTTTCAGGAAAGAGCTTATTAGTACTGTGGAGATCTTCTTCCAAGACTGTCAGCAGTTCTATTTGGACTATGATTTGGTATGACACTAGCCTTCTCCTTGTGTATTTTTGGGGAAAAGTGAATAGAGCATGCAGGTGTGTGTGTGTGTGTGTGTGTGTGTGTGTGTGACATGCTATTGAGTTGGCTCCGACTCCTGATGACCCTATAGATGAGGGATGTCTGTAATGTTCTGTCCTCCACAGCCCTGCTCAGCTCCTGTAGATGCATGCCTGTGGCTTCTTTCATGTTGTCAATCACCTCGCATTTGGCCTTGCTCTTTTCCCTCGGCCTCCTAGTTTACCCAGCATGATTGTCTTTTCCAAAGAACCCTGTCCTCTCATGGCATGTCCAAAGCTTCAGTCTTGTCGTTTTTGCTGCGAGTGATGTTTCAGTTTCCGGCTTAATTTGCTCCAGGACCCACTTGTTCATCTTTCCTGCAATCTGGAATGTCCATAGAGTTCTCAACACCACTTTTCAAATGGATCTATTTTTTCTATCAGCCTTCTTCACTGTTCCACCTTTGCATGCATACATAGTAATTGGGAATATGAGTGCATGGATGTAAAATGTAGTTGTTTAAAGACTGTGTCAGATTTAATGAAATTCCCTGGGAATGGGATTTTATTTTCATAAGAGCACAGGCCTTTATTTCCCATTCACAATTCTTTTCTCTTATGGTTCATCCAGAATTATTTTAATAGGAAATGGGGAATTTAAAAGTGCTAATTATTGGACACAGACACCAGGGGTGTGAGGGCATGAGTAGGGGTGGAGTGAGAGGCAATGGGGAAATAAGGACACATATATAATACCTTAACCAATAAAGAAAGAAGAAAATATCATAGAAAGTGCTATTTATATTATGTCATTGGGCTGTGACTGAAGTTGTTTGATAACTTTCTAAACTTGCATAGACAGAAACAATTTACATATAGTTAAAATGGTACCCCTCCGCACAGAATTCATTAGTTCCACAAGTGCTGTATAGCATCCAGAATGTACCAGGCACTGCCCTTGGTGCTGAAGACACAAAAATGGACAAGGCAGATGGAGTCCATATTTTCTCATACATATATGAGTTCTAGTGTAGCACCTTCTGCTGGGAATATGGTACATAATGAGACCCATTTCCAGCTGATTACAGTATAATATGCTATGGAAAGGAAATAAGTAGAGCATAGGGTAGCATTTTTTCCTATTAACTACTAGCATACCAAACTACAAAGTTAGTAAAGTTAGGGAATTGGACCACTGTACTAGCTTCATGGGTGAAGAAGCACAGAAATTCGCATATTTAAGGTGTCCTAATGAGAGAAGACCTGATTGGAATGTTAAAGTTATAGGTTACTTTATGCATAATGTTAGAATGGTTAAATCTGTGTATTTTTTGGCATTTGTGCTTTAGTTCAAAACTAGACATTAGCCCGGTCGGTGTTGCTCAGTGGTCGAGCATCGACCTATGAATCAGGTGGTCACAGTTCGATTCCTGGTCAGGACACATGCCTGAGTTGTGAGCTCAAACTCCATGGGGGCATGCAGGAGGCAGCTGATCAATGATTCTCTCTCATCAGTGATGTTTCTATCCCCCCTCCCTCTCCCTTTCTCTCTGAAATAAACAAAAAATATTTAAAAATTAAAACAACAACAATAAAAAACCCAGACATTATATGTGATTTTTATAGAGCAGTTATTAATCTGTGCCTTGACACCTAAGAAATGAATAGTACAGATTTTTATTTTCAGAATTTCTTAACATGTGGAAGTTGCATCAGTAACTTAGACTTGAAAATATTTCCAAATGAGTTACTTTCCTGAGTTCTTTTTAAATAAAATTTGGTTCCAGTCATGTATATGACATACCCGAACACTAACTTTGATGTTCAAATACTCTGAGCTTATGAAATTTATATGCAAACACTTCATTCTATTTTATATTTATTTTAACTGTTTGTTTCAGAATGGCCCAATGGCTAGCGGCTTGAAACCCCAGGAAGCCAGTGATAGGCTTATCATGTTTCAGGTAACCTTTATAGTTTCTACTAAACTTGTTTAGTTTCTAAACAACCAAAGCCTAAATGTATTTTCAACACTCCCTTCTCCCTCTCTATTGACATAGAAAAGCTTATTGTGTAAAATGGTATGGACTTACATTTAAAAAATATGATTTGGTATGGTTACAGCTAGAGTTGGTTTCTATGTAATTAATTATATTCATTTGATATTTCCCTGTATATGCGCTCAGAGATCATATCTTGAGATTTGCAAGTCTTTTTTTTTTAAATTTACATGCTTGTTCATGTGTAAATTATTTTGATACATTCTCACTTGTGTTTTTATTAGAATCAATTTGATAATATCTATCGGAAGTACATCACCTATACTGGGGGAGAGGAGCTTTTTGGTCTGCCAGTTACCCAGTATCCTCAGCTTCTCGAAATAAAGAAGCAACTAAATCTTCTCCAGAAAATATACACTCTGTACAACAGTGTTATAGAAGCTGTAAATAGCTACCATGATATTCTGTGGTCAGAAGTAAATATTGAAAAAATCAACAACGAACTTTTAGAGTTCCAGAACAGGTGAGGAGTTCAGTGTTTATCATGCTCAGAACTATTGAACCTCAAATGCTTTCTTATTTGATTGGCTGTAAAGTTCTCTTCTCCCTCCAGATATTTTGAAAGCATGTCACGCTGCATTGCAGTTGTCTGCTAGACATCACCCTTGTCAAATGGCATTTATTAATTGTCCCATGAGTGTACACAGGGAGATAAGCATACCCTTTAAACCTGGATGAATCTTGTCAGAGCCTCTTCTGCAGCTTGGAGCTGATCTCTATTTTTATTATACTTATTGAACATTCAAAGTTTAGTAAGATGATTTACTGGAATAAAAGCAAGAGCCCATGGTTTTTCTACATCCTGTTAAGTATTGAACCCAAAGAAATTGGAGGGTCATTGGTTGTAATTTTCTGATTGACAGTCTGATACTCTCTACTGTGTTTTTTACTTAATAGGGTTTCAAGAAATGTTTGTAGGATTGAATTGAATCAGGAAGTACCTCTATCCTTTAAAATAATGCCTTTTATCTAGTTAGTTGTTATGGGGGATTGAATTTTTTTTCCTGACTGGGAGGAGTAATTTTTATCATATAAATGTGATTAATCGATATCCTCTGACTTCTGAGATTTAAAAATGTGATATTTGAAGTGACTAGTTTGGATAGAGATGCTGGCAGACAGTCCTGGGCTGGAGACTTCTGGGCTCAGAGGCGAATGAACTTTCCTGTTGCCTTCCCTTTGCAGATGTCGGAAGCTGCCCCGGGCTGCAAAGGACTGGCAGGCTTTTCTGGATCTGAAGAAGACCATCGATGATTTCAGCGAGTGCTGCCCCCTGCTGGAACACATGGCCAGCAAGGCCATGATGGACAGGCACTGGGCACAGATAACTGCTCTCACTGGGCATAGTCTGGATGTGGGGAATGAAACTTTTAAGTTAAGGAACATCATGGAGGCACCTCTTCTGAAATACAAAGAGGAAATAGAGGTACAGCAGATAGCATGCATGGTGGGAGATTGGACGCTCTCACGGGATTTATTTGATACTAGGGGCCCGGTGCACAAAAATTTGTGCACTCAGGGGGTGGGGGTCTCTCAGCCCGGCCTGTGCCCTCTTGTAGTCTGGGACACCTCGGGGGGGGGGATGTCCACCTGCTGGCATGACTGGCCAGCCTCGGTCTGGGGCTGAGAGCCATTTTCAGGCTGCCCACAGCCCCTTCAGGGTTCGTGCACTGGGGGGTGGGAAGGCTGGTGAGTGCAGGCCTAGACGTTTCCCACCGGAGGGCCTACGATTGCACACGCCTGGTGGGCCCACACCGCTGAGGGCACACACCTGGCGCAGAGTTGGGTGGCAAGCCAGGGGCAGATGCTGGTGCAGAATCCCTCGGTGGGGCCCTGCTGCTGAGCAAACACACCTGGGGTGGAGCCGGTCTGTGAACTGGCTTCGGATTCTCCGCACTGTGCAGCAGACGCTCCTGCATGCCCTGTGGAGGCCCCTGGGGGGGTGGATGAAGGTAGCGGATCCAGGACAGGTGTTCCTGGACACCCTGTGGAGGCCCCCAGGGCAGAGCCAGGCAGTGGACCCAGGACGGCTGCTCCTGCACACTCTGCAGAGGCCCTGTGCTCCTGCATGCCCCAGGGAGGCCCCCAGGGGGTGGAGCCAGGCAGTGGACCCGGGACAGGCACTCCTGGATACCCCTCGGAGGCTCCCGGGGGCGGAGCTAGGCAGCAGATCTAGGACAGCTGCTCCTGGATGCCCCGAGGAGGCCCCAGGCCAGACCCCCCTTCCCACTGAGCTGACACATCTGGCACAGCTATGCTGGCCGGCTGTGGAGGCTCCCAGTGCAGAGCCGCCCTGCCAGCCTCCATCTTGGCTGGGTTAATTTGCATGCAGCCACTCTGATTGGCTGGTGGGCATGGCTGTGAGCAGAGGCTCAGCCAGCCTAGGCAGGCAGTTGCAACAGAAGACTTTGGCTGTTGGCCTCCATCTTGGCTGGGTTAATTTGCATACAGCTGCTCTGATTGGCTGGTGGTAACGGTCAAATTTGCATGTTTCTCTTTTATTATATTAGACTAGTCTGCATTATGGAATGTTGCATCCAGACACCATGCCAAGACAGTTAAGACCATTTTCCTGGCATCCACATAATTCCTTCTGCAAATGTTGCTGTGATAAGTTCTGTGTTTAGTGCTAGGGATGTGAGATAATTAATTAATTTGGTTAATGAAATGTTTATACAAATATGGATACAGTTATAAGCTGTGGTAAATACCATTGAAGAAAAAGTATGATGTTCTATGGAGTTCCTACAGTGAAGGGGCTGACCCGTCTGGAAGGTGAGGGAAGGGTGATGAAGGTAGAGGAAGGTGGGGTGGATGCACGTGACTGGATGGATAAAGGGAGTGTGCTTGTATGGTGGGGGTGAGGGACTTGGAAAGTGCAAAGGGGGTTGGAAAGTACAAAAAACGGCAATGCCAGGCAGAGAGAAAAACGTGTGAAGGATCTGAGGTGTGTTTGGGGGACCAGAAGGCCAGAATGACTGGGCTATGGGGATGGGGCAGAGAGGCGATAGCTGAGAAAGGGCAGGTGCAGTGGGCTAGGACATGATACGGGTTTTAGGCTTTGGAGTAGTGAGGAGCCATCTGGAAGATGTACTTTGAGCAGGGGATTCTAGGTTAGTTCACTCTGCTAGCTGTGTGGATAAAGGATGGGACGACATGATGAGCAAACCGATTGGAAGCTCATAAGAATATCTGAGAGAAGATTCAATGGTGTGTTGGATGAGTGCGCAGATAGTTAAGTTGGAGAGGGGAGAAAAGGGAAGAGATCTGTAGGTGGTAAAATTGGGTAGAATTTGGTGATGAGGGAACATGGTAGGAGATACAAGGTGGAGGAGCTAAGGATGAGATCTAGATTTGCTGAGAGATCTAGATGGATTATGGGGCTTATCACTGAGACAGGGAATCTTGGAAGAGAATCAGGTTGAGTGACAGGTACAAAGACTGATTTGGGGCATGAGTTTGGTATTTCACAAATTGTGTTTGGGGCTCCCTTACATAGTTAAGCAGAGAAACCCAGTAGGAAACTTGGGTGTAGGTCTCACTTGGAGATACAAAAGCTTACTGACTGCATGGGCATAGATGAGCTCCGCTCACCAGGAATATGAGACCAGAAAAGAGCAAAGGCAGGGCTGGATTACTGGCCCAGCAGAGGAGAAGGCTGTGGAGGAGACTGGGAAAGTGATCAGAGCTGGGAAGAAACCAGAATCCTGCGAATACCCTCCTCTAATATTGCACTGATTTGAATTAATCATAGAAACATTAAAATTTGAGTCTTTGATGAAAGTTTCAACATTTAAAAGGCGATTGCATATTGTTGATCCCAATTAAAAATTTTTGATGTAACTGACATATAGCTTTGTGTAAGTTTAAGTTATACAACCTATTGATTTGATATACATGTATATTGCAATTATATTGCAGCATTAGGACACCTCTTTCGTCATGTAGTTAGATCTAGTCTCTTAACAAGTTTAATGTCTCTAATACAGTATTGTTCACTATAATCACGATGCTATGCACAACCTCTGCAGAACTTATTCATTTATTAGATTTGGGAATATGAGTATTTATAGATACATTTGCAACAAAAGGTGAAGATAGGCCAGTGGTTCTCAACCTTCTGGCCCTTCAAATACAGTTCCTCATGTTGTGACCCAACCATAAAATTATTTTTGTTGCTACTTCATAACTGTAATGTTGCTACTGTTATGAATCGTAATGTAAATATCTGACATGCGGGATGGTCTTAGGCGATCCCTGTGAAAGGATCGTTTAACTGCCAAAGAGGTTGCAACCCACAGGTTGAGAACCATTGAGATAGGTGCTCTATGGGATCTAGACTATTTAGGAAGGATGTGTGATGTTCATGTGATAAAAGGAGGGTTTGCAACTTTGTAGGACATTTGCATCGGTGCCGTGAAAGAGAGAGACATTGAGCAAAAGCTGAAGCAAGTGGTTAATGAGTGGGACAGCAAAACCTTCACGTTTGGCAGCTTTAAAACTCGTGGAGAACTCCTCTTGCGAGGAGACAGCACCTCGGAAATCATTGCCAGCATGGAGGACAGCTTGATGTTGCTGGGCTCCCTACTGAGCAACAGGTAGGAACACCTTCATCTTTCTTTTCTGAGGTTTGAGAACCATAAGACCAAGCATTTCAAGGTAAACTAATGCTTATGGTAAAAATGTAACAATACCCCTCTTACAATTTACTCAATATTAACAGCTAGGGGCCTGGTGTGCAAAAATTTGTGCACTCTGGGAGAGGTCCCTCATCCTGACCTGTGCCCTCTTGCAGTCTGGGACCCCTCAGGGGATGTCCACCTGCTGGCGTGCTTGGCCAGCCTGGGTGATGGGGCTGATGGCTGTTTATAGGCTGGCCAAGCCCCCCAGTGGGGACCCTCACTCCATGGGGGTGTGGCCAGCCTGGGTGAGGGGCTGAGGGCCGTTTTCAGGCTGCCCACAGTTCCCATTGACCCAACGTCCCAGCAAGGCTGGCTGGAATCAGGTTTCTGGGGTTTATTTATCTTCTGTAATTGAAACTTTGTTGCCTTGACCGGAGGCCTAGGCAGGCAAGGAAGCCTCCTGTTTGCTTCAGCTCTGTGGCTTCTATAACTAAAACATTGTTGCCTTGAGCAGAGGCCCAGCTGGCCTAGGCAGGCAGTTTCAACTCCATCACTGGTGCAACAGAAGCCTCTTGTTTGCTCTAGCTCCGTGGCTGCTGGCCGGCATCTTGGCTAGGTGAATTTGCATACAGATGCTCTGATTGGCTGGCGGGCATGGCTTGGCTGGTGGGTGTGGCTTAGGTGTCTCGGAGTGATGGTTAATTTGCATATTACTCTTTTATTAGTTTAAATACTGTCATTAATTTTAGCTTTTGACACAGAATGTGTGATACTGTTTTTATTTCATTGTCCTCTATTTGTAGATTATGTCTGAGACCATCCATTGGACTAATGGTCCCAGAGAACAGAATATCAATAGATACAATCAGCAACATGCAATTAGCCCCTTGGATCTGTGAACATTTCAGCCTTGTTGCTGACAAGTCTCACTGCACAGCCAGCAGCTCAGCAGGCTCTACAATCCGGGGTTGGGAGAGGATTATTCTGAATCTCAAACTAATCATTCGACCAGAAAACTATTTTGCCAATAAGTTTATGGACTAGAAGTATACATACTTTAATGAGCAGGATACAGAGTGAATTTAATTCTCAAAGAAAAGTAGAACAGTACAGACTAATGCCAGTCTAACACTTTCATCTGGCAGTAACAGCAAGGCCGACATGCTTTGACTTTGTAAGCCATAGATTCCTAAACTGGCATTTCCTTGGGTTACTACTTCCCTTTACTTTTTCTGAAATAACTTTTGTCCATTAGCATCTTCTCAGATATATGGTAATTGTGTAGAATGTGGATACCAACGAGATGTGATTATTGTTATCCTATCTTTAAAGTGCTACTCTTTTCTCTGTGTACATGTGTATCAACAATTTTAATGTAGGGAGTAATAACTACTTAAAATGCTTAGTCATTCCACTTCCTGGGTACATCTAAGTGTTTGAAATGAATGATAAAGAATATAAAATCGGGTCTTAGAGATTTCGACCTTTGGTAACATAGAGTCTGAACTACTTAGGATTTGGTGAGATTTAACAAATCCATACCCATCCAGAATGAAGGATAGATGGAAGATGACACAACCTAGGGTGGTAGCAAAGGCTTACATATAAATTAAGTAAAAATTAGGGATGGAGAAACCTTGCTTACCAATGGCATCAACTGTGGATTTGTGTGAGGAACACCAGGGAGACCAAGGAAAAGACACAGAAGCTCAGTAGCGAGAATATTACTCTTGGCGGTAGCAACAATGACTAGAATTATGCTGTGGCAGCTGGGTGGAGTCAAATCTCATGGCTGACTTGCTCCTTAAGGGACATGTCTCCCACCTCTCTATGCTCTGGATCAAAAGGGAAAAAGTTAGTTTAACAATGTCCCATAGATGGTGGTGAATTAATCACTTGGTAGCATCATTTTAAAAGCCAGCAACATAAAGTTGTAGAGAAATCAGTAACAATTAGAGTTTTTAAAAACCGTTCTAATTTTTGAAAGCAACAATAAAATTAAAGGATAAAACACTGAACTGTAAATGCTGAATATATTTCCCATTTCAGGTACAATATGCCATTCAAAGCCCAGATTCAGAAATGGGTGCAGTTACTTTCCAACTCGACAGACATCATCGAGAACTGGATGCTGGTGCAGAACCTGTGGATTTACTTAGAGGCCGTCTTTGTGGGAGGAGATATTGCCAAGCAGCTTCCCAAGGTTTTAGAATTTTCTTTATGATTTCATCAGGTGTTTAACTTAGAGAACTAATAATTTTTTTTTTTAAAAAGTAATTCAATTTATGTTCCTGCCCCCTCCCCATTTTCTTGTGTGGTTGCTACTGAACTGTTTTTCAAAGAGAGAAAGAAATTAAGGAAAGAAGGGGCATGAAAATCAGAGTAAGAACACTTCGAAGCTGAGAGGTTTTATAGGAAATGGAGGGTTAAAACAAACAAAGAATGAGTGCCTACATAATTGACATACTTCCTGAGATAATTTGAAGGTAGATCTTGGAACAGGGTGGAATTATGGAGTAGTTATCTTAACAATGGTAGGATAATTTGTTCCTCTACTACTGACAGTTTAAAATAACTCTCACTATACAATACACCCAATTATATCTGAACTGTAAAATTGAGGGGTGGAAATCTGTAGGAAAAAAGCTCCCAAACAAAAAGACCCTCTTCTCAAGTGTGGAGTGTTTTTCTCATCGAATTGTAATCATCTCACTAGGTAGATAGGGAGTGTATTTAGAGGTACTTAAAAAAACTCATTTTTAACAAATCGCAAGGATTCTTATTCAATTACCTTAAGTTGTTTGTAAAATCATAACATTTTAACCATGTACTTGAATTTTAGAGGCATGATTATGTTGAATGTTCTCTTTACTTAGGTGTTCTAGCTATCTCTTTGGTTCATTTTTAGTTTAATTATAGAGGACACATCTGTTAGCTGATTTTTTTTTTGGCTACCAGTGAATGTAACCCTACACTAAAATTTTAAGTATTTATTTATTTTTGTTTTCATATTTGGTCATGCTTTTCTTTTTGATGGGTGGAGATGAATCTCAAATTGGACTGAATAATGGAGATTTGCATATACAATATTGAAGGAGCTACGTAGGGTTTCCTGCTCTCATATTTGATGGTACATGCTCATTGGAAAAAAAATACAGAAAGTCTTAACTAGACAAATAAAAAATTATACCTGCTCTCAAAAAAATCTGCCCATTTTGCATTTTTTCCTGAAAATTGTTTTACAGTATTAGCACTATAATAAAATTAATATTGTATGTTATTTTTAAAAGATTATTTTGTTTTCTAAATACACAGGCAATTCAGTGCTCAGTGCAGGAAACCTGAAAAGCATAAAATTCACTTCACTTAGAAATAACTGGTGGAAACAGTGGGAATGTCCTTTCATTTCAGATAGTTTCAGATTGTATTATTACTTTTGTATTGGTTCCCTGTTCTTATTTACCATAATGGGGTACCAGGGATGAGCTAAGGCTTCTTCTGTAAGAAAGGGGGTGATAGGTGCAAAAGGCCTGAGGAGAATTCCTGTGTGACATGTTGGTGATGGATAGTTGGGGTATCCAGACTGGTCAGAAATCTGGCTTTGGCAGGAGGTATGTGAGGTGCTCTGTCCTTGAGATTACAGACATGTCCTATGTGCTTTGTCATCTCATTCTCATAGGAAGCCAAGTGCTTTTCCAATATAGATAAGTCTTGGGTGAAGATCATGAATCGGGCGCACGAAATGCCAAATGTGGTTCAGTGTTGTGTCGGAGATGAAACCATGGGGCAGCTATTACCACATTTGCTGGACCAGTTGGAAATATGCCAGAAATCCCTTACTGGGTAAGTTCTCTGCTCTGCGGCAGAGATGGCAGGGTCCAGAGAAATTAGACAGAATTAGCTACGTCAGCTTTCTTTTGCTGAGACCTAATTCATATCTGACGTTGCACAGATAAAATTGATAGTCTGGAGTCATACAGTCTCTCCGAGCATTTGCTAGATTTGACCTGATGTTGGGATTACAGGATTTAAGACAACTTCCATTACTGTGACCAGATCTTGCAAATATTCACATAGAGTCCTTGCTTTTAAAAATTAATACACCTATTTTCTGATATCCTTCATGTATAAATATCTGAAGAACCAAAACATTTCATTATAGTAGCCAAGAACAATTTGAACAGTTTGTAGTGTACACAAATAGTCGAAATTATGCAGAAACAAGATCGGTATGCAGAGTCACACACACTCTTACGTATCTGATGGCTGAGTGAAATTCAAAGGTAATAAATATTTTTCATTTTTCCCCCTTTGGTGAGTCAATATAAAATTATGCAAGTAGAAAAATGTTAAATGAGAATATTGTAAAAACAGTTATCTACACATTTATTTATTTCTTTCTTGAGGTAATCCTATATAACAAAAGACTAATATGCAAATTGACCGAATGATGGACCGACTGGTCACTATGATGTGCACTGACTGCCAGGGCGCAGATGCTCAACACAGGAGCTGCCCCCTGGTGGTCAGTACACTTCCACAGGGGGAGCTCTGCTCAGCCAGAAGCCCTGAGCTGGGCTCATGGCTGGCTGGTGAGTGCAGTGGCGGTGGTAGGAAAAGCTGTCAGTTGGACATCCCCCAAGGGCTCCCTGACTGCAAGAGGGTGCAGACTGGGCTGAGGAACCCCTCCCCCCCTTGTGCACAAATTTTGTGCACCGGGTCTCTAGTATATATATATTGTAAAATGATCACCAAAGTAACTATAGCAAATATCTATCACAAGACATAGTTATAATTTTTTTCTTATAACGAGAACTTTTAAGATCTACTTTTAGCAGCTTTCAAATACACAATAAATATTACTAACTATAGTTATTATGCTGTACATTTCATTTCCAGGGCTTACAATGGAAATATACATGCTTTTAAATATCTCTTCTTCTAAACTGTTAGTCTCCTTAGAATGTCTCCAGACATTCTTCTCAAAAACTTTGGGTAAACTATTGATTATTGCATTGGTCAGAATTTTTTAGAGAAACAGAACCAAGGTGACACACATAAACTCTAAATTTTTTTCTTTCTATTTCTTTTTCTTATGGAGATATTCAAAATATCACTTGATATTTTGCCATTATTTCATAACTCCTTAGAGAAAAGCCTACTCTAAAATTAGTTTTTATTGAGCTCTCCTTGGCTTTTGATTCTGTTGCCAAGAAGAGGTTATGAGCCAAAATATGTAAGGCCAGTATGAATACTTGAGTACTAATATTTATAGAAAAACAACACCTTCCCTCCTATGCTGGTAAGGATCTGCATGGATGAAGGGTCTTCAAAGATCAGGAATAGGCTGTCTCCTCTACTTCAACAGCTTGGTTTGGTTGTCACATTCCATGTGCTTCTTTCATCCTGGTCCAAACGAATAGAAAATGTTCCCTGGGTCCTAAGCAGAATCAGACTAGTCTTATGTCTGCAAGTCTGAGGGCAAGTAGGGTTAGTAACTGGCAAGTAAGTTATTAAGAATAAAAGTCAAAGTTACATAAATGAGAAGGATTAGGATGTTTAAAATCATAAAAGTAAGGAATGCAAAAAGTCAACGCAAATAAAACAAAACATGGGGAGCATTAAGGTAAGCCTTTAAGAAAATGAGGGAGGATTTAAGAAGAGGCTCATTGGCAGCCTCTGCTTTTGTCCTTCCCACTCTTGTAGAGCAGACTTTGTGCTTTTTCACAGGCTCAGAGAGAACACATCCAAATGGCCCAAACAGTAGCCTGTAACGGGCGTTTCACTGATTACCCTGTGAGGGTCCAAGGGCAAGATCACAACACCTCGCGAGACTCACCCACTCCTATCGCGTTAGAAATGCTCTTCCCTTCGCAATTCCTCACTGACCGCTAGCCTCTCTTGATAGCTGCTGCCTTGCTTTATCTCTTTCAGACTCTGAAAAAAGCCTTCTCTTTTGTTTTGAGGAATTTAGCTCTGACCCTCACCCTGGACATCCCACTGGATGAAACAGAAGTCCAGCCCCTGACTAACAATGGATTGTTGGGAGTCCCCATGCAGGTGCCCCTGACTCAGCTACTGATCTAAGCAGTTTTCCAGTAAAAACTCTAAGAGGAGAATTCGGCTTCTGTGAAATAAAAATAATGCCGATACTTTTATACAGGAAACAAATAAATAATATAAACATATAATAATATAAATAAAAAGTAAGACAAGTAAATAATTCACAAAATGAAAGAATAGAAATAAAAACAAGACAATGTTTAAAAAGTATTTCTGGTAAGATTTCAAAAAGAAACTTCAATGAACTCTTCATTCATTATATCAAAATGTGCTAGAACATGAAGATACAGAGGTATAGGTATGAGACTAACAGAAAAACATCCATAACATAAGGAATCACCATAAAATAAAGCAAACATAGAAACCAAAGTGCCGTTGAAATCAGGGCAATGGTGGGGCACATTGACTGGGTTTTGGTAATGCCTGGAGGTGGAACAGAGTCAAGACTCTTTCACTTGTAGCTGGATTTTGTTTCTGATTTGGTGATAGGTTCATTGTTTTGTTTTTTTTTCTTCATCCTCACCAGAAGACATGCTTTTTATTGATTTTTTTTTTTAAGAGAGAAAGAGAGGGAGAGGGAGAGAGAGAAACATTGACGTGAGAGTGAAACATCAATTGGTTGCCTCCTGCACACATCCCAACTGGGGATCAAACCCACGACCTTTCGGTCGTGTTCGGGATGATGTTCCAATCAACTGCACCACACTGGCCAGGGCTCATTGGACTTTTGTAGATACAGTTCCACAAATGATACACACCTGACAGTATCTGACAGTAGTATTATTGGAAATAAAATGAAACAAAAAAATCCTGTGTACATTTTTTTTTCTACAAAAGAAAGCATAACATTTTTCAGAATAAGTCAAATGCATACATTATAGTTGTGAAAACTGAAGCAGTTCTTCCAGCAATTTTGGAAAAAAGAAATTGCTCCTCCATCAGAATATGGAATGCTATCGGCAAAACCAGTAACAGAACAAAATAAAAAACATGGAACAGTATGTGGGAAAATCAGATTGTTTCAAAAATCCTCCCTTCCTTTCCCATCCAGGTTAATGTATTCCTGGAGAGTCCTGCTTTGTGTGTCTGTAGCACTTATTGTTTCCCTCCCCACTTAGGTACTTGGAGAAAAAGCGACTGTGCTTTCCTCGCTTCTTCTTCGTCTCGGACCCGGCCCTTCTGGAGATTCTGGGGCAGGCCTCGGATGCGCACACTATACAGGCCCATCTGCTGAATGTGTTTGACAACATTAAAAGTGTCAAGTTCCATGAGAAGGTTCGTCTAACTCTAATGACAGGCCAGCAATGACCATATTTAGGATCTCTGCTGTCTTTACTAAACAGCTCTCTGCCGACTTCCCTGCCATTAACTCTCAGCCAGTGACTAAAAACAAGCTTTTGAGCTTAACTTACCTCCAGGACTATGTAATTTTTTAATTATCTAGAGTATAGATTTGAATAACAAATAGTTTATGATTAAGCATGTATTGTATGTAGCTTTCATGGTTTTACATGCCAAGTTAACTGTTTAGAGATTCAATCAAAGAAAGCACCAGTTGCTCATCCCAGCATGCAGTCTGCACTTGTTGAGCAACTACCACGTGCTGTGGCAGATGTCACCTAGACAGTGGGAGCATACAGAGCTCCGGGAATCCATGCTCTGGTGGCGTCCCCAGTGTGCAATTAGTGCAGTGGTACAGCAATGCCACTGTAAGCAGTTAAAAGCCAGTCATCGAAGTTCAAGCCCCTTACTATGTGCCGGGCAGTTGCTAGTCTTGGGGCTTCAAGGAGAAATGCATCACAAATAGTACTGAATAGTAGTTTTTATGCAGCACAACATCAAGAGAAATTTGACATTAAAATTAAACTCTTGTTAATTTTTGACTTGCTGTGCTGGTATTATGCACAAGGATCAGAGAATTACTTGTCAGGGAGCCCTCGCCTGGGTGGAAGGGGTGTGGGAGTAGGCTTCCTGCAGGAGAAGATGGTGTTTGAGTGGAATATAGTCAAACAGGTAGAGAAGGGAGAGACACATGGTCCCGTCAGAAGGAAGGGTAAGGGAAGGTATGGGCAGGCATGTGGGTGTGTGAAGGAGTGTATTAGTTTCCCAAAGCTTTCCTGGATTGGAACAACACAAGTTTATCCTCTCACAGTTCTGGAAGCTAGACTTCTGAACTGAGATGTCAGGAGGCTGTGAGGAGAATCTGTCCCATGCCTCTCTCCTGGTCTCTGGTGGTGGTCAGAAACCCTGGTGCTGCTTGGCTTATAGACACATCACTTCGATCTCTGCCTTTGTCCTCACATGACATTCTCTCAGTATGTCTGTCTCTAAATTTCCTTCTCTTTCCAAGGACACCAGTGTTTGGATTAGGGTCCACCATTATCCAGGACCTCATCTTAACTTGATTTTATTTCCAAATAACGTCCCAGTCATAGGTACTGGGGCTTAGGGCTTTGACATATAGTTTGGGGCTGAGAGACACAATTTAACCCACAACCAGAAGTGACGAGCAAAGGGTGGACCAGATTCCAAAAGGCCAAGTGCATCACCTTATGTCATTCTACTCCATTGTGAATGTGACAGAATACAAGGGAGGTTTTTATGCAGAGCAGGGCAGTGGCCTGATTTGAGTTTCAGAAGGATTCTCTGGCTCATGTAGGTGCTGGAATAGAGGGGAGCATGGAAACCAGTGTCGGAAGTGACTGCAAGATCAGGATGGAAGAGGCTGAGCTGCTGCAATAAAGTCTTGACCAAAGGGGTGGATAGAGAGGAAAGGAAAACATGGAAAAGGTTTTAAATCAATGTTTGTGTAAATCTACTAGGCTCGTGGGTTGAAAGAGGGGATTGAATTACCTAGGAGCTTCCTTATGATGTTCTACTCAAATCCTTCAGTAAAAGCCCTAGAACTTCACGGTGCTTGGTGAAGCTTTTCCCACTCTCATTGTACACTGAAGATCATTTAAATTTCCTCATCTTTAGCCGCTACTCATAGCAATTACTTAAAAAAAATAGCACTGATTATTTGTTGTTGTTTCTGCCATAAGGTGTCTACAACCAGTGGCAGATTATGTTTTTCTGGGTCCTAAATATTATAAAATTATAAATATCAATTTATATTTAGAAGCTTGGAATGGGTTCATGTAAGTGAGAGGCCTTGAAATTTAAGTCTCATTGGCTTCATTAATACAGTTCTAAAGCTGATACTTAGGATTCAGTTCTAAATCTGAGACCACTTACTAATGAAGAAAAACAATACATATTGACATTTACTTTATAGTTTGCATTATACATATTTTTCCAATTGGCATGAACAGGAAGGTGGGTAGGGAAGCAGGGAAGTAAGGAAGGCATTATTTGTAATGTCTGATTTTGGGCAAGAGTTTTAGTCTCAGAGATGTGTCCTCCAGCATTGCCTGATCAGCGAATGGCAGAGCATCATTCAAATCTGTATTTTAGAACCTCAGACACCATGCTGTCCTCATCATGCCATACTGCACGGAACTTGAAGGAGCTGGGTTTGGAGGCGAAAACATCGTGAGCAACCAAGAGCTCCTGTAAGGAGCACACTGTTCCGTACAGGATTGGAGTTACCTTGAAAGGTGTTGGCTTGGTCATATTGGCCAGGCCATTGCTGATGTCAACTTGATAAGCTCGTGGTGTGGATGACAATCTCTTAGGAAGTTTCATTTCATTTGGGGGAACTAGAGATTTTTGGATTGTTACATTTGTATTGAATATTTCTTTTAGAAAAAATTCCCTCTCAAGTATAGACTATTTAGAATGGATTTAGTATTCCTTTTAGCTTCATGGATAACTTCTTTTTTACTGTTTTGAAATTGATTTTATGTCACATTTTGACTTTTATGTTATAATCTGTAGCTTAGCTTCTGTCGGAAGGAAAACATTGACACGAGGGCAATGGAGGAATATATTATTTATATGAATATAGCTATTTTTTTTTGGCTTCTAACATAGATCTATGATCGCATTCTGTCAATTTCCTCTCGAGAGGGTGAGACGATTGAATTGGATAAACCTGTGATGGCAGAGGGCAATGTGGAAGTTTGGCTCAATTCTCTCCTGGAGGAATCTCAGTCCTCATTACATCATGTGATTCGCCAGGCAGCTGAAAATATTCAAGAAACAAGTTTCCAACTGATTGAATTTCTTTCTTCCTTCCCTGCTCAGGTCAGTGTGTTGAAATTGGAAATTATTTTTTCACAGAATAGCTATTTTAGAGCTCATATATTTTCTATTGTAAACGACACAACTGGCTTCTATTTAACTCTGGAACAATATTAAGATTTTTATAAGGATTTGCTAAATATATATAAGCTTAAAGGTTTCAATTACAGATTATTTGGCTATATATGTGTACATATATACATATATATGTGTTATAGAGATATTTGGTGTATTTTGTTTCATTTTAAAGTTTTTTTCTTACTGAATCTCTTTAGTACATAAATCATAAAAATGTACTGAGTGTATGTATGCTTTACCATAAAAATAAGAAGTATATATCAGCATTAAAATGCAGAAAACAATATTTTCTTAGTCATTGTGATCAATAAAGATTTTGAAAGTATCTACTATGTATAAACTGTGTGTTAATTTGGGAAAATGCATTATTTTCCCTGCCAGTAACTTAAAATCTAGCTAGGGAGAATTATCACTTAAACAATAAATAACTTAAAGTTATAAGAAAAAAATTATAGATACATTGTGAGGCTATCCATACTTAATTGTCAGGTAAACAATATGAATAGTGTTTTCCTACATTCTGATAAAACATATAAAGTTGATGTAATCCAGTGGATCTCAACATTTTGGCCCTTTAAATACAGTTCCTCATGTTGTGACCCAAGTATAAAATTATTTTCATCGCTACTTCATAACTGTAATGTTGCTACTGTTATGAATCATAATGTAAATATCTGATGGTCTTAGGCGACCCCTGTGAAAGGGTCGTTCGACTGCCAAAGGGGTCAAGGCCCACAGGTTGAGAACTGCTGATGTAATAAAAGGTGACATATTTGTATAATCACAACTATTCACTACACTGTAATTTCTTTTTATTTTTTAAATTCTTTAATCTTTTAATTGAACTTATTAGGGTGACATCTATAATAATAAAAGCGTAATATACTAATTAGACTGAACAGCCTTCTGGATGATCTTCCGGATGGATCCATGGCTGTGAGGGAAGCCCAGGTCCCTGCCAGTGGCCGGAGGGAGGCCCGGTCCTGGGTGCAGAGGGAAACTGGTGCCGGCAGCCGGGGGAAGGAAGGCCTGGGGGAAGGAAGGCCTACTCTTGCATGAATTTCATGCATCAGGCCTCTAGTTGGTTAATAAAATTATATAAATTTCAGGTGAATAATTCTATTTATATTCCATATACACCCATGAAGTCCTTTTTATTTCGATAGGTTGGATTATTAGGAATTCAAATGATATGGACACGAGATTCAGAAGAAGCCCTTAGAAATGCCAAGTTTGATAAAAAAATTATGCAGAAAACCAACCAGTCTTTCTTGGAGCTGCTGAACACATTGATAGACCTCACAACCAAGGATCTGAGTTCCATGGAGCGAGTTAAATATGAGACTTTGATCACTATTCATGTGCACCAAAGGGATATCTTCGATGACCTGGTAAATGCTCTGTCAATGCTGTGGCATATACAGAAGAGCAAACACTAGCCACTATCTGTGCTGACCCAATGGAATTATGAATTCAACGAAAAGGTTAAATTCAGGCAAAAACCCATCTTCATATTGAGAGTTTGTCGGGTTTTCTTTTCAGTCTTTAGCCAAAATTTCAGCCATATTCCAACAGTTGTTGCTAAGATGTTATTGAGGACATTAGATTTCGTTTTAAAATTTGTTAGGTGATTATTTTAAATACTAGAATGTCATGTAGCATCCTGAAAAGTATTCATTTGTCTTGTGCACTTTATAGATATCAGTTAAGGATGACCAGTTCCTAGATACAGAATTGATAAGTAATATTGCTAGTAGAGCACAAATGGTGTTTTCTAATATAGATGGTGACATTCAGATGTCATGCAGATTTTTGCCTTTAAAAGAGAACAGGGTGGAAAAGAGTTTAGCAGCTCTTGAAAATAGGAGATGTGAAAAGACATGAAATTTGTCCTCTACTATAAAATAGGACATTAGATAAGAGGCAAAAAGCTCTTATTTTCATAATAATTTTCTGGATCATGTCTCACTCCATTATGTAAAAAAGATTATGAAAGATTGGTTCTAATATAATGGAAATAACGACAGCACATTCAAGCTGTTGTGTGCTAATCTCTTAATATTTAAGCACTCTCTTTGCCTCTCTGAGAAATAAAGGGTTAGGGTAATTTTAGATTTCCTATTTGTCAAAGAAAAATGATTAAAGTGGCTCAAAATTTTGGCTAAAAATTTCAGACATATTGCTGAGCAATAACCTGCCATTAGACATTTTTTGCCCTCTGCCAATCCTAGGAAAAATATTTAATGGATTTAAATAAAACCAACAATGTACTTTGTCATAATCATAAGAGATGACTTTAGTTCTGTCTTTGAACACCAAAATATATTTTCAGTATCTGTATTTTATGATTAGGACTGTGATATTGGATAAAATTTAAGGGTGAAATTTAAGAAATGAATATTTTACTACTAGGGGCCCAGTTCACGAAATTCGTGCACTGGGGGGTGGGGGGTTCCTCTTCCCAACCTGCCCCCTCTCACATATTGGGAGCCCTCAGGGGGAATACTACTGACGGCTTATGCCCGCTCCCTGCTCCCCTTGGGGAGCAGGCCTAAGCTGCAGTCTGGCCTCCCTTTGTGGGAGGTGACCAGGTTAATCAGGGGAAGCCACCAGCCCCATCACCCTACTGCTGTAGCCACTGCCAATCACTGCAGCCACCAAGGTGTTTTCATCAACACGGACTCCAGTTCCTTAACCAAGAAGAAATGACAACTTTCCTTAGGTATTTTCAAGATGTGTCTTTCATAGGATATGACCTTCCTTTCTTTCTTTCTTTTTCTTTCTTTCTTTCTTTCTTTCTTTCTTTCTTTCTTTCTTTCTTTCTTTCTTTCTTTCTTTCTTTCTTTCTTTCTTTCTTTCTTTCTTTCTCTCTCTCTCTCTCTCTCTCTCTCTCTCTCTCTCTCTCTCTCTCTCTCTCTCTCTCTCTCTCTCCTTCCTTCCTTCCTTCCTTCCTTCCTTTCTTCTTTCTTTTTTATCCTAACCTGAGGATATGTTTCCATTGATTTTCTAGAGAATGTGGAAGAGAAGGGAAAAATAGAGAGAAACATCAAAGTGAGAGGAACACTTTGATTGGTTGCTTCCTGCATATGCCCTGACCTGGGCCCTGGCCAGGGAGAAGCCTGCAACCTAGCTACATGCCCTTGGTCAGAATTGAACCCTGACCCTGCAGTCAGCAGGCTGAGGCATTATGCACTAAGCCAAACTGGCTAGGGCAGGATATGACATTTCTTAGTCCTCCAGCAGTGGACCTTCATTTTTTTTCTCCAGGAGTATGGTGGAAAAACCCTAGATTGCCTTTAAGGATTGTTATTACCCAAGTTACTCAGAATATTACCAGTGGCATACAGGGAGCTTAGCCAATGAGCAGTAAGAAAAGGTGTTTCCTCTGTAGTTCACTCCAATTACCGGCTCCACCCCTGCCCCTCCAATCTCAGCTCCACCCCTGCCTAGGCCTGTAACCTCTAGCCAAGGATGCAGGCCTGGGCAGGGGTTCCCAAAACCCCTTCGATCGCCAGCTTCACAGAGCCCAGGCCTCTGCGATCACCAGCTCTTACTCTGCCCCCTGCCATCGCTGGCTCTGCCCTTGCTCCACTGGCAGCCTCTGGCCAAGGCTGCAGGCCTGGGCAGGGGACCCCCAGACCCCTGCTTTGCTGGCTCCTCTGGTGCCCAGATCCCTGTGATCGCAGGCTCCACCCCTGCCCCTCCAATCTCTGGCTCTGCGGAGCCCAGGCCCCTGCAATCTCCGGCTTTGCCCCTGCCCAGGCCTGAGGCCTCTGGCCCAGGCCTCATGCCTGGGCAGGGCACCCTCATACCCCTCCTATCACTGGCTTTGCCCCTGCCCCTTCCAACCACTGGCTCCACCCTTGCCCATGCCTGAGACCTCTGGTAAAGGGGACCCTCAGGCAGGGGACCCTCATCCCCCTCTGATGGCTTGTTCCGCCCCTCAGGCCCTCTGCCTCCCCAGCCACCTGCCTGGCTAACAGGCCTGACCACTTTAGTGGTGGAGCTGAGCCGGACTGGGTGCTGCCATCTTGTGGCCATGGGGGCGGCCATGGAGTAACACCTAATTTGTATATTACTCTTTTATTAGATAGAATTAAAACATATCGTGCTTTTTAATTTGTGGAACACTATGAGAGGTTTCTCTTGAATTTTCCATGCCCATATATTCTAAAGTATCTTTTATTTTGGTGATCAGTAGATGAGTGGGTTAGAGAGTGGTTAGAGTTGACATCTCCGACCCAGTTGGGTAGTCTTTGAGTTCAGTTGACTTCACATTATGATATACATGAATGCTAATGTGCATATTTAATATATAGTTCTCATCCCAGTTTTAACCAATACCTTTTGCATTTCAGTGTCAGATGCATATCAAGAGCCCTACAGACTTTGAGTGGCTGAAACAGTGCAGATTTTATTTTAACGAAGATTCTGACAAGATGATGATTCACATCACAGATGTGGCTTTCATATACCAGAATGAATTTTTAGGCTGCACTGACAGGCTTGTCATAACTCCGCTCACAGACAGGTGATGGGAGGATTCTCTGATTCCACAACCTCTCTCCCCCTCCCCCACCGACAATTTGCTCAGGGGATTTCTGCTTAATGTCCTTTTACAGTTTATAAACTCTTTTATATCAAAGGCTTTGAAATTCAGTATTCTTAGCCTTACAGGTGTGTCTGCACATGGGGTTCAGGTTTGTGTTTGAGACAGACTTTGCTTCTGTTGGTTTCTGTCTTACAGAGACATAGTTCAAGCGATCTCTGTGGATATCAATATAGGCAAGAAAGGGAATTAATGGCCATGTGTCAATAGGTGCAAATCACACAGGTCTTAAGGACTGCTTTAGGGACTGTGACATCTCTTGTGGTTACAAAGACAATTAAGATGTTTTTTTAGCAGGAAAATAATGGAGTGCCAGTGCAGGTGAAAAGAGATGGGGAGGACATTGGCTGCACATCTGGAGTTTAGTTCTGCCCTCTGCCTATTATTTGCCCGTGCTCATCTGTAAGATGAACCAGGCTATCTCCAAGGGTCCTTTCATAGCTAATCCTCTGTAATTAACTTAGTCTAATTTAAACTGGGTGGCCTCAGCCACTTGTATATGCTCTGTTCATGGATGCACTGAATATTAATTTTGGACATAGTGGCTGTGTATAAAAATCAATATTTGGCCTAAGTAGAAGCTGAAGCTGCGTATCAGCTGTTTTCACAGAATGAGCCTCTGGACTAATGGATTGCAACTATTATTAGACAAAACATAGACACTTGATGTAGCAGTACTGTCACCTGCTTATACTGTTTCTTCTGTTCATTTAGTTAATTCATGACACTAAATGAAATGCTCCCGATAGCAGAGAGCTTACAGCAGACTGGTGGGGAAGTGGAAAACGAATGGAGCTGTAGAAGAGCCACTAAATCACCATTCATGAGTGGTGACATTTTTGAAAGTAGCAAAGAGACTGGACAGGAAAGCAGGGAAAGGACCGAGTGAGCTCCACATACATGTAGGATGTTCTGGGAGAGTGTGTGCATGCATGTAAACACAAATGAAGATGCTCTGAGAGATTTTTGCTTATCTCTGGAGGTCACATCCTAGAGATTTAGTCCTGAGTATACTAGTATGCTCCAAGAAATGGAGTGAAGATGTGGTCATTTAGTAGTGTGTGATTTAAATCTCATGTGACCACTGGTCCCCAACTGTATCAAATGATGAACTCACATTCAAAACGGGGTTGCTCTACTTTAATGGTTCTCAATCTGCTTCCTAGAATACTATTTTTTCAGGAGTGGTAGGTGAGTAGAGAAGTTGCAACATTAGTTTTGGAATTGCCAGGTACTGTTTTTCATACTTAGAGACTCTCAATTACATTATCATAAAAAAGGCTGTTTAAACTTTTAAAGAGTTTTCAAACTTATTGGACCACAGATCACCCATTCCTTTTTCCTTAATGCATGTAGTAGCCATAGGATACGTGTATTTTAGAAGGCAGCTTTGGAAATGTTCTGTGGGGACAGTGGCCTGGATCAACATCATCGTCATAATCTCCTCCTCCCCGCCCTTCTCCCCTCCCTCCTCCTCCTCCTCCTCCTCCCCCCTCCTCCTTCTCTTCCTCTCCTCCTCCTCCTCCTCTCCTCACTGCGGTGTTTCAGAATATGTTCTAGATACCGGTGCTTTGGTTCCAGTGCTGTCTCTACCCCTCAAGGTGTTACATCACGTTGGCCCAGGCTCTGGGAATGAGCATGGGAGGAGCCCCTGCTGGACCTGCAGGAACGGGCAAAACAGAAACCACCAAGGATATGGGACGGTGTCTTGGGAAATATGTTGTGGTTTTCAATTGTTCGGACCAGATGGATTTCCGAGGGCTTGGACGGATTTTTAAAGGTGAAGGTTATGTTTTTCTTTATCTGATGAGAAATTTCAGTAAAGGTGAAATAGGTTAAGATTTTTATTTCAATAATTGGCTTCATTTTAGGGTCATTGTTACATGTTGTAACACTTTTTGGAAAATCTGAATCTTAGCAGTGTTGAGTGGATCAACTGTCAATGCCACTGGCCTTTCATAATGCTTCTTTATCACTGCAGGTTGGGTGCTTACAGAGAAAGTGCCACATTGTGAGCTATTTTGGGGTCATTCTATGCATCATCTGTTTGTTCTGCTTTATGTTTGCAACCAGCTTATGTTTAGTTTATCTTGGCAGCTGCGTAATGTTCTTTTCTTTGGATTTCCAAAATTGTATACTAATTGGATTTTCCGTTCCATTCTGTTTCCTTGCTAAGGACTGGCACAGTCTGGATCCTGGGGTTGTTTTGATGAATTTAACCGTATCGACCTACCAGTTCTCTCAGTTGCAGCCCAGCAAATTTCCATTATTTTGACATGCAAAAAGGAGCATAAGAAATCTTTTATTTTTACTGATGGAGATAGAGTGACTATGAACCCTGAATTTGGACTTTTTCTAACCATGGTAAGGAAGCTGTACTGAATTTCTGTCTCTTATCACAGGTTTCATACATCTCCTCAGTCATATGTCACATACTTTCTATGAATGGAAACTGGGATTGTAACTTTCATTCCTGGTTGAAAACCTTTGGAGTTAAAGCTCATATTAATAACTCACCAGTTAATCTCTTCAGGGAAAAGGAGAGGGAGGTAGGTAAATGAATTCTCTGGTTGTCATTCCAGATTTGTGGTGTGTAAGTAATGGATCTTTTAATGTCCTACTGATGTATGCTGCTTGCCCCATGATCATATCATTCATCCTAGGGTTTTATTTTGTGTAGAATCCTGGCTATGCTGGGCGGCAGGAACTTCCCGAAAACTTGAAGATTAACTTCCGCTCCGTGGCCATGATGGTCCCTGACCGTCAGATTATCATAAGGGTGAAGTTGGCTAGCTGTGGCTTCATTGACAACATTGTTTTGGCCAGGAAGTTTTTCACGCTCTACAAGCTATGTGAAGAGCAGCTTTCTAAGCAGGTGTGACATTCGGAAGTTTTTCTATGTATGCAAGTTTCATTTTCCTATTCAGTGAAATGTTTTCATTTTGAAAAATTGTAGGCTAGGGTTGTTGACAGATACCTTATTGATATAAAGTAGAAAGTTGTACATTATAAAAATAATTTTGTATGCATAGTCATTAAGAAGTACATTTAAAGAAATTAGTGCTTATGACATAGAAATGAAATAAGTACTATCTGAATGACTGATTATAGATATTAATATTTTCTCTTTATCCCACCTATACATTTATCATAATATGTGTTATGTGTTCATATGGTTTTCAGCAACCTTTCAATCATTTACTAGTACTCTTTTCACTTTCAAGCTCATTTAGGTATTTGGCCAAGCTTTGCTATTTGTCTGTATTAACTTTTTTGCCAATTTCCTGCACTGTTTGGAGTAGCAGATTCTGACTTCATGGGATTTCAGAGTTAAGAGGCACACACTTAATCATTTGTTACTTCTGTATTAATTATCTATTGCTGTGTCATAATGTCCACAAAATTACTATAGGAAGAACAATACGTATTTACTATCTCACACTTTCCTGGTTAAAGTCTAACAAGGCTGCAGTTTGGAGTTGGCTGGGGCTGTGGTTTCATCTGATGCTTGACTGGGGACAAATCTATTCCCAAGCTCACTCATGCTGTTGGCAGAATTCTTTTCCTTGAGGGATTCTTTCTGGCTGTTGCCTGGAGAAGGCCACTTTCAGTCTCCAAAGGCTGTGTGCTGTTCTTTGTTACCTGGGTTTCTTCAGCATGGCCATTTGCTTTCTCCAAGTCAGCAAGGGAAAGAGGTTCTAGCAAGATGAGTGCTACAATCTTATAATAGTCAGGATTCTTTATAGAAGCAGAACCAATAGAGTATATATGTTTATATATCCCAGCTCAGCAGTCAAGCAGAGAGGACGAAGAGGGAGAATCCAGTGGGTTCCTCCAGTCTTCAATGGGTTGGATGGTGCCTGCCTCTGTTGGGGAGGGCTGTCTACTGTACTTAGTCCATAAAGTCAAATGTTAATCTCTTTCAGAAACACCCTCACCAGCAATAATGTTTAATCAGCTCGCTGAGCATTTCATGATTGACTCAAGCTGACACATAAAATTAACCATCACAAATCTTATGTAATATGACCACATAATTATGTACATGTAACTGTATGCAACCTGTACCTTTGCTGTTTTCTATTGATTAGAAACAAATCACAGGTCCTGCCTATACTCAAGGGGTAGGATCACACAAAGGTACAAAGACTAGGAGGCAGGGATCATCTCATATATTTCTAGAATATATAAGTAAAAATTACTAAAAGCATGTGCTGAATAATTATATATTGTAATAAACATAACAATAAACTGAGTAACGCTCCTAACATATGTAACTCTTTGATCCCTCTCCTCCTCTGGCCTCTATTCCAAACTTTTTTGAATTTACTTGTTTTTATTTACTATTTATATTCTCACTCAAGAGAATATAAACTATGAGTGTTTGTGCACAGACAGAGCCTTCTGACCCTGGCTATTGAGCTTTCCTGGTTAGACTGACCCTATTTTTGCCACCACCATTCTTGGTTTCTTCTGTTTATCACAGACTTTACTCACTCATTCTTATCTTTTCTGTATAAAAGAAATATTTTTTACTGTGTAGAGAAATTCCCACATCACTGACTCCTGCTCTCTTTTTCTGAGTACTTCAATCTTCCTGCACTCCTACAGTCCTTACTCCATTATTTATTTATCTTCCAAATGATTAGTACTAAATGATGCACACTGCTCCCAGGTACCTTAGCAGATACTTGTTTTGGTTTTGTGTTTTGTTTTCCTATAGGTATTTGTGTGTGTGTGTGTGTATGTGTGGTGAAAACATGTAACATTAAACTTACCAACTTAACCATTTTATTTTTTACTATTGTCAATGGCAGAATATATATCTCTATCTATCTATCTATCTATCTATCTATCTATCTATCTATCTATCTATCTTTATTGTTGAAAGTATTACAGATGCCCCCCCAATTGACCCCCTCTTCTCTGCTTGCCTCTCCACCTCCTCCCGAGGCCTTCACAACACTATTGTCTGTGACCATTGGTTATGCATATATGCATATAAGTTCTTTGTTTAATCTTTTTCCTCTCCCTCCTTTCTCTCTATTCGGTGCTTCCATGACTCTGGATTTATTTTGTTCGTCAGTTTATTTTGTTCGTTATATTCCACATATAAGTGAGATCATGTGATATCTTAACCATTTTAAGTGCACAGTTCAGTAGTGTTATATATATGCACAAAGCTGTGAAGCAGATTTCCAGAAATTTTTCATCTTGCAAAACTGAAACTCTATACTCTTTAAACAGCTCCTCTCTTTCCCTTGTCCCAGCCTCTAGTAACCACCTTTCTACCTTCTGTTTGTGTGCATTTGACTACTTTAAATACCTCATATAAGTGAAACTAAACAGTTTCTGTCTTTTGGTGTCTGGTTTATTTTACTAAGCATAATGTCCTCAAGGCTCATTCATGTGTAGCATGTGGCAGGATTTGCTTTATCTTTTATGGTGTATATATATACCACATGTTCTTTATCCACTCATCACTTGATAGGTATTTGGGTTGCTTCCACCTCTTGGGAACTGTGAATAGTGTTGCTGTGAACATGGGTATACACATAATTCTTTGAGACCTTGCTTTCAATTCTTTGGATATATACCCAGAATGGGATTACTGAATAATATGATAGTTCTACTTTTAATTTTTTGAGGATCTGCCATAGTATCCATAATGATTAGAAAGTTAGTTTTTAATTATTCATTTTACTAGAGGCCCAGTGCATGAAAATTCGTGCAATGGGGGTTGGGGGAGGGAGTCCCTCAGCCTGGCCCCCCCTCTCACAGTCCAGGAACCATTAGGGGATGTACTACTGACAGTGTAGGCCTGCTTCCTGGAGGGAGCTGTACTCTGGCTTCCTTCTGTGGGAGGTGACCCGGCTGATCAGGGGAAGTTGCCACCGCCCATCACTTCTCGGCTGCTGTCAGCTGCCATGACTGCCTGCCCTCGGTCCTCGCAGCCACAGAGGCTTTGTCTGGAAGGACGTCCAGCAGGATGTTCGGCTATCCAGTCTAATTAGCATATTATGCTTTCATCATTATAGTTAGACTAGAGGCCCATTGCAGGAAGATTCCTGCAAGAATAGGGCTTCCTGAGCCAGAGTGAAGCAGAGAAGGGAGCGAAGCACACCGAGGCTTCGCTCCCTTCTCCTCTGCCTTGCTCCCTCCTTTCTCCTCTGCCTTGCTTCCTCCCATCTCTGCCACCTCAGCTCCCCACTTCTCCACCACTTTGCTCCCTCCTGTCTCCACTGCCTTGACCCCTCCCTTTTCCACCATCTCCGCTGCCTCAGCTCCATTTCCTTCTCTGCTGCTTTGCTCCCTTCTGCAGCACTTGTCTTCCTTCTATGCTGTCTTCAGTCTTCGCTCTGTACCTGTGTATGCAAATTAGCTACCATCTTTGTAGAATTAATTTGTATATCACTCTGATTGGCTGTTGGGCATAGTGGAGTGACACCAATTTGCATGTTACTCTTTTATAGCTGTAGATATGTACTAAAATTTGGCATGATTGAGTTTTTAAAATATATATGAAGGCAGTAATAAAGCTGGGGGCTTAGCTTCTGATTTGTTCTTATTCTTCCCCCCTCTAGGTAATCCTGGAATGTAGCTACTTTACTTTCTTCTTAATACCCCTGCCTGTTTACTGATCAGTGCATATGATGGTCATAACTGAGGTCTCACTTTAATTTTGGTTCAGAAATTTAGCTTTAGAGATATGAGGACATATTCTTATGGATGACTGATTAAGAAGAAGCTCAAGGGGGTTTGTGTACTCCAGGCGTCCTCAAACTACACCTGTGGGCCACATGCGGGTGTTTTTGCCGCCTTGCTTTTTCACTTCAAAATAAGATATGTGCAGTGTGCATAGGAATTTGTTCATAGTTTTTTTTAGCTGTAGTTTGGCCCTCAAACAGTCTGAGGGACAGTGAACTGGCCCCCTGTTTAAAAAGTTTGAGGATCCCTGGTCCAAGAAGAAATTTATGCCCTTCTGCCTGTCAAGATATAGCTATTAATTCTGATCCAAGGGCTTAAATTAATGTTAATACAGGACAGCACTCTTGGGTATTCTCTATTTGGTCAAAAATATCTTGATAACAATGTATTGCTCCACTAACTGTACGTGTTTTCTAAAGGCACATCAGCATTTTATTCGTTATGTGGTCAGATGGGTATAGCTTCTGTGTGTAAGTTTGTATTGAAAATAAGCCTGGTGTACCTTACAATTTTCAGGTACATTATGATTTTGGTTTGCGCAACATTCTGTCAGTTCTGCGAACATTGGGAGCAGCAAAAAGATCCAACCCTACGGATACGGAGTCCACGATCGTCATGCGCGTCCTACGAGACATGAATCTTTCCAAACTGGTATGATTCACAGATGGAAAGTTCCGCTCACTTAAATATCAGTTCCACTAACTAAGCACAAATGAGATGTAGAAATATTTATTTAATATGCTTAATTTAAGATGCCTAATTATCAGATAAAGTGCTGGAGAACACAACTTCAAATTATGCTTTTCAGTTCTTTTTGTACTAACGCATGTCTAATCTAACATATGCCTATTCCAATAGAATTTAAATGGATTTTAAAAAATCCACAGGTTATGTTTTGAAATACTTTGAATCATTTTGTGTCTTAGAGCTAAACTCTCACTTTTCTTAAAGTCTGTAGAGCCTGGCAGAAAATTGTATGTAAATTTTACAAATGTGTAATAATTTTGTACATTTCATTTCACGGTAGAGACTGATATTCAGTTTTCTAATATCAGTGGATCTATGACAGATGAAAGAATATTTTTTATTTCAAAATAAAAGTATGAATCAAAATCTAATTCTTGAATTTGCTATCTCTCATTAAAAATTCTTTTTAATTTCAATTAGAAATTTTAAACTATATAGCAATGCCTCAAGCTGATTATTTCATAGGAAAGTTGTCGTGTAGACAATATTCAGTTTCCTTCCATTTTTACCCTTATTTCTCCCTTTCCTCTCCTCCCTTTTCTAAAAATAATTTGCAACTTATGGGAAACATCTCTTAACTTCAAAGAAGGTGATATTTAAGTGTTAATGGTTTGATAAAATGATTTGGGCGGGGTCAGGCACCATCAGTTTACCTGGTCATTGCTATGATTATGCCAAAATCATGGTTCTGATTTCACTCTTTTCTTTTTGAGATTGATGAGGATGAACCCTTATTTTTGAGTTTGATTGAAGATCTCTTCCCAAATATTCTTCTGGACAAGGCAGGTTACCCTGAACTGGAGGTGGCAATTGATAGACAGGTAATACATTTCACAGGGCATCAAGTAACCAGTCTGTCTCACCTGGATTTCAGGGAATCAGGTGGAGCTAGTGCACACCAAATCTGTGGGTTCCAAGAATAACACCCAGGGCTGTGACTGCTGTTTTTGTGTGTGTATGTGATCAGAGCATATTTTAATATGTTATTGCTAATGAATATAGTAACATATAGAATAAATACATTCAATTTCAATAAAAATTACTATGTAATTTGCACAATAGTGATTTCTGCTATTACTTGATTATATTTTCAGGGAATAGAGTAAAACAAACCTCAGAATGTGTAAATTCTATTTTTTGGCCTAAGACCTGGTTGGATGTGATGACTGTTTTACGAGAGGCTGTTGCACCCCAGGATAGAGCTCTTCCTGCCGTTGCACAAACACACATCCAGTGGCCATGTGCTAGCGGCCCTGCTACTGTTGGAAACCAGGTTCCAAACACAGGGCCAGCAGGGCTGCTGGTGTGGTTCTGTCAGTGTCATGGGCAGTGATCTCATGTGGCCCCTCAGATATCATTTTTCCCTCCCACAACCACTTGTGATTCCTTTCTGGGGCTCTGTGGGAGTCTGCTACATATCTATATCATTATGTGTCTAGATTTCCCATGATACTTGTACAGTTTTAACTTTTTATGGTCTCCTAAGAATGGAAATGAATTATGTAAACATTGTGCCTCAATTTCCTTTCCTAGGAAGGAAGAGCTGGGGGAAAAATTTCATAGATATGGTGATTAGCTCATATTCATAAAATACATTTAAATTCCTTGAAGATATTTATAATAAAAGTGAAATATGGTAGCATTAAATAGATATTTTGCTTTAAAAATCAATATATAAGAGTTTTAATCGTTTACCAGGTAAGAATGAAATTCAGTTTGCAAATGGTTTCTTTATCAAATGGCCTAACTTACTGTAGCATTACCTAAAAAGCTAAGTATAAAGTAATTTGTAAGGTGAGTTGCATTAGTACTTTGTAGCATGGAGTATATAAATAGTGTAAAGTGACACATGTTGATTAATCAAAATTATTTAAGTAAAAATAAAAGCATTATTGTGCGTTTAGGCATAGCACTCTAGTTAAAAGCATGGCCTATGGAGCTGAATTTCTTGGGCTCAGATCCCCATCTCATAACTTTACAAGTATTAATCTTGGTCAAGCTACTTCAGTGCTCTGTGCCTCAGTTTCCTTATCTGTAAAATGAAGATATCCATAGTACTAATCTCATATTATTGTTATGAAGATTAAACTTAGGATACTTTGGCATAGAGTAACTTCTGTACATGTATTTGATAGATAAAAACTACCCAGTAGACTTACAAAGAGCTTGACATTTATATGGAATTCAGCCAGCCTGGTGTGCTAGAAATTTTTCTAGTAATTAAATGTTATCTTTTAAGTTAAACATTTAAAGTACATTTCATACTTGAGTCTTCATTCTTCAGTTGCTCTTAAGATGTACATTTAATAAAGTGTTAACATAAATGCATCCAATTCCCAAAGACAAATGCTGATGTTTATTAGCTTGCTATAACATTTGATTATGTTCAGCCTGCTTTTTGTCGGTGTACATATATTCTTTTATGCAATGTATATTTTTATTGTGATGAAGTACGTAATATAAAATTTACTCTTTTCACCATTTTAAGTGGACGGTTTAATGGTATTAAGTACAGTTTCTTTATTGTGGAAACATCACCACCATCCGTCTCCAGAACTTCTTTCATTTCCTAGAACGAAACTCCATACTTATTAAACAGTAGTAGCCCCCATTCCTCTACTCGCCACTCCATGTTCTATGCTTAATTTGGGCTCATTGGCAAGCCCGGCTTGCTGTTGATGTGGCTCACTGTAGGGCTTCGTTATATTTTTCAGGTAGAAGAAGCTGGTTTAATCAGCCATCCTCCTTGGAAACTGAAAGTCATCCAGCTGTTTGAAACACAGAGAGTGCGGCACGGAATGATGACCCTGGGGCCTAGTGGAGCAGGGAAAACCACCTGCATCCACACCTTGATGAAAGCTATGACAGGTACAGGGCAGCCAAGCTGCATTGCTCAGGGTGACACATTTAAATAGCTGTGACACATTTGCATGCCCCAAGAGGAAACAAAGGTAGATGCATGAATATATTTTTGTAGGAGAGAATGCTGTTTTACTGACAATGGGGTACATTCTAGAGAGAACATATTACATTAACGGACTATCGGGGGAAAACATTTCTTTCCATACTTACTGAGATATAATTCACACATACCATTGTGTAAGCTTAAGGTGTACAAAGCATTGATTTGATTCATTTATAAATTGCAAAATGATTGACACTATAGTATTAGCTAACAGTTCCATCACATACATGGCTACCATTTCTTTTTTTGTGATGAGAACATTTAAGATCTACTCTCTCAGCAACATTCAAGTATATGATGCAATATTATTAGTTGTAATCACTATGCTGTACATCAGATTCCCAAATTTGTTAATCTAATAACTGGAAGTTTGTAGCTTTGACTAATGTCTCCCCACTTCTACCCCTCCCCCCGCCCCGCCCCCTTCCCCCCCAACTCCTAGGAATCACCACTATGTGTTTCTGTGAGTTTGGCTTTTTTAGGTTCCACATGCAGTAAGTCCTCCCTTGGAAACTGACTTTAAACAAAATGACATATAATGAAAACAGTTTACCATAGGCTAATTGATCCAAGCAAGACTTAAATTCCCACGGCGTATGTTAACTATACATATAAATTAATTTTCCACCTGGAAGCAGATATTTTTCTGGGGAAGTTAAACAAATGCACTTAATTTCCAGATATCCCTAAGCCTCACATTGAAGTCCCTAGCCTGAGGTCACCTGGGGATAACGGTCATTGCCATGTTCATGATTAGTCTTGTATTCTCTGGTTCTGATTGGATATTGATGATTCTCTTCTTGAGAGTATCAGCAGCCCTTAGCTGTGCCAGAGTTGAATTCCAAAATTTCACAGAACTTTGGTTGTGGGAATGCATCATTCAAGGTCCCACAGGGAAAGATGCTGTTTGGAACCCTAGTCCACTGATACTGAGTTGCTGGTTACTAGGAATTGCCTGTATTTATTCTAGGGTCCTGCACATGTTAGATTTAGTCTCAGTTTTCTCAGCTGTGGGATAAAATGAATTCTGTGCATCAAAGTTCTATCTATTGGGTTTTCACACAGACACAGGACTATGCTCTCAGCTAGCACCTAACTCCACCAAAACGGAGCTCACGCCTGCAGAGCTGATCATGCGGTTTTCAGTCTGCTGTTCATAGTTGGGATTTTTACATAGCTTTAAAATGATGTGTTCTCCCTCTCAAATTATGCTCAATACATTTGTTGTTGTTATACAACTGCCTTCTGTTAACTGCAAGTGCACCTGGTACAATGACATGAACAAAATGAGCACTAAATATTAAACCATACAGATGCATTATGCATAATGTGTTTGGATAATTCGTATGCTATCACTGATGTTGGCAAAGCTCTTTGCAAAGTTGAATTGATCATTAGACTACTTGCTGTTTATTATCGTGTGCTTGGTTTTAGTATTTCCTGTTTATTATCCTGTTGTTAGTTTCAATAAGTAGGCAAACACTTGTTATCCTAAGTAAAACATGGTTTCTTGCTGAAAAATTTAATTATCCAAAAGATTGAGCTGACCTTCTACTGAAGAAGGGCAAGACCCATGTATGTTATTTGTTTTCTTATTCCCCATTATTTTTTCATTAAAAAATACTTGGAGGTTTTTCTAGATTCGGCACTAGAAATGGGAGAACAGGTATGAAAAAAAAATGGACATGCCTTCAAGGAGCTTACAGTATAACAAGTTACAGGCGTAGGCACAGATTCTTAAAAGTCAACTTGGAATGACTATGAGGAAAATGTAGATAATTAGTT
Organism: Murina feae; assembly: GCA_004026665.1. Taxonomy (NCBI): domain Eukaryota; kingdom Metazoa; phylum Chordata; class Mammalia; order Chiroptera; family Vespertilionidae; genus Murina; species Murina feae. The sequence goes on from PVJC01011105.1 coordinate 38,937, forward strand.
TGTGAGCAGAAGAGAAGGACAGCAGAATCTTCTCAAAGGAATTACGGAAGGGCTTACTGAGCAGGTGCTACTGCGTCTGAGGTTGGAAGGCTGGGTAGCAGGTGGATAAGAGACATTCTTGGCGCAAGGAGGACTATGCAGGAAGAAGGGACTGGGGACTGCACAATATACCCAAGGAAGTCCATTGACATGAAGAGAATGTGGGTGGAAGTGGGGGAGGTGAGGAGGTACAGTAGATGCTATTGGTGCCCAATGCTATCCCTTTGGCCTGACTCTACTATAGGTGTGGCCGCTGCACAGTTTCTCCCCTAAACACCTGAGGTTTCTCCCAGTTTTTCAGCTTTATGACTTTCCTTGAAACTATGGAACTGGCTCAGCCTGGAGATAGGGGTCAGGTGAGATTTAATGTATGAGGCAGCCATACCCTCCACCAAAGGGGAGAACAGCTGATGGCAGATATTCCACCCTGTGATTTTTCAGCAATGTTTCCTTTCAGCAATGTTCCCTTTCAGCAGCGTTCCCTTTCAGCAATGTTCCCTTCAAATTATGCTTACTATGTTGACACCTCTTCTTTCCCATCTCATTCTCTCTTTCCCCTGACTACCCACCAAACTCTCAGCACCAATGTTCTTGTCCCTGGCTTTGCTTTCAGGGGATTTCAAATTACTACTGTAGATGTGGCATGAGAAGTTTTTAAAGTCATACTCAGCATCTAGGTTTTATGCTGTAGGTGATGGGAAGCCTTTGAGCTGGGGAGTGGTGTGGTCGACCCTGTGTGTGGAAGACCATCTGCTGGCCATGTAGAGAGTAAACTGAGGAACAGGCATGTGGTTTGGTGTCCATAAGAAGGTGACAGCAAGAGAAGGGTGCCTACTCTATGGCAGAGTCCATGAAAGCGGAGTGATCAGGACACTGAAGAAATGCCTAAGAGGAGAATTTAGAGGAATTACTTTAACCAACATTTTGAAAGTTAAATATTTTTTCCCTTAATGTTTTTTGTTAGTGCTTCCATAAAAAATATTGTGATATTCTAAGTGAAAATGATATAATTCTACCTTAATGAGGTAATGTTTGATAGTTTCTCTTGTATGGGTAACAGACCAAGTCTGGATTTCACCTATGATTCTCTCACACATGACAAGAGTTTGCTAGCCTTTTGTAAAGTGCGATTAGATTAAAAAGAAAAAGTGTTGCCAGTCTTACCAATATCATTTTTTTGCAAAAGCTGAATTGTGACTAAGTTGAACTTCAGTATCATGAATACTGCAAATAATTACCTTGATTCTTTTTGTGATTTTGAAAAAAAAGAGAACTCTGGTCTAATTTTCTAAGTAGGTTTTAATGTAATACTCTTTCAGATGTGCACATGTGCGTACCGTATGTGTGCCTGTGTCAACCTCTCACATAGTGTGCAATATTTTAGTATCTATTTTTATGGTTTTATACTTTAAACCTTATTTTTCATGTTTCTGCTTATCAACCGCAGTCTCTTATGTATAGAATCCAGCACATTTAAGAGTCGTTTTAGGGTTTGAAAGATTCAGATACCTTTTTTGAGGTTGGCCACAAAAGAAAGTTTTTGATTCCTGTAACATATTAGTTTAGCTTATTTTTTTCCAAATGAGCAAGAACACATCCCAGAAAATCAAAGCTTGTAATGTAAATACAGAAGCCACTTTTAGGTGATATGTCATATATAAGATGTAATTGAGTATACCATAATCCAAAAGGTTTTTGAGCTGTGAAATTTGAAGAATTTCCAGATTAATTTCTTCATCAATTCCAACATGGTGTCCTTTTTCTCCTCTAATGTATTATGCAGTTTTATTTTACAGAAGGTAAAAACAAATGCAATTTAATTAATAAAATATGAGGCTAATTATGACAACTTGGAAATGCAGTAAGACATGTTTTCAATGCAGTTTTGGGTTTTCATATTTTGAACACCTGCTGACTCTACATTGAAAATTAGTGCAATGTTGCATAATGATGGCTCACTCTACACCCGAGTTGTTTAACATGTGGATTTACTTGTTCTAGATTGTGGGAAACCACACCGGGAAATGAGGATGAACCCCAAAGCAATTACAGCGCCACAGATGTTTGGTCGGCTCGATGTGGCCACAAATGACTGGACCGATGGGATATTTTCTACTCTTTGGAGGAAAACATTGAGGGCTAAGAAAGGTAGAAGATGAATTATAATACTATTTTTTGACATGTGCTTCTAAGTAAAGTCCTTGGTGGCTCTTTAAAATTAGTAGAAATCTGTATTCTTCATATAATATCTTAGTCATAGCTAAGAAGTCATACATGTGAATAATATCTGTGAATGTTGAAATGCTATTGATTAGTGTATTTAAAAACCTCTTCATCCCTTCTCCCCCTTAATTTTTTTGTTATGAAGGGAATTATTTTCCTTTTGAAAAAATGTTCCTGTATTCCTCTGATATCTTAGAGTAAAAAAGATAGAAAAAGCTGTTAAGGAAAATTGATAGTATTGAATAAAGTGATTTTACCATAACTATTTCACTAAGTATTTTAAAAATGTTGTTCCTAGTTAAGTATAGCCTATTAACAAAAACCTGATTCCCCAATAAAATCACTGGAGGAAATGGGCTTCTTTGGAAAGAAAATTGTGTATATACAAAATGAAGTCTATACTGAGTTAGTAAGTTATTCAGATTATATATGTACTAGAGGCCCATTGCAGGAAGATTCCTGCAAGAATAGGGCTTCCTGAGCCGGAGCCAAGCAGAGAAGGGAGCGAAGCACACCGAGGCAGGCTTCGGTCCTTTCTCCACTGCCTCGCTTCCTCCCTTCTCTGCAGCTTTGCTTCCTCCCATCTCCACTACCTCAATCCCTCCCTTCTCTGCCACTTGGCTCCCTTCTGCAGCACTTGGCTTCCTTCTAGGCTGTCTTCAGTCTTTTTTTTTTTTTTAAATTTATCTTTATTGTTCAGATTATTACAGTTGTTCCTCTTTTTTCCCCCATAGCTCTTCTCCTCCCAATTCCCACCCCAACCTCTGACCTTGCCCCCCCATTGTCCTCATCCATAGGTGTACAATTATTGTCCAGTCTCTTCACGCATCCCCAACACCCTTAACCCCCGAAAATTGTCAGTCCACTCCCTTTCTATGCCTCTGATTCTATTCTCTTCACCAGTTTATTCTGTTCATCAGATTTTTTATTCACTTGATTCTTAGATTCACTCGTTGATATATATTTGTTGTTCATAATTTTTACTTTCCTTTTTCTTCTTCCTCATTCTCAAAGGATACCTTTCAGCATTTCATATAATACTGGTTGG
>PVJC01011106.1:0-42212 GCA_004026665.1 Murina feae
GAGCTGAGCTGAGGGGCGCAGCTTCACTTTCGCTCCTGCCGCAATGGAAAGGGCTGTTTACTCAGGTCCGTGAGTGGCGGCCGCCATGTTGGCTGGGCTAATTTGCATACAGCCGCTCTGATTGGCTGGTGGGCGTGGCTTACCCTGTCTCGGAGAAACGGTTAATTTTAATATTTCGCTTTTATTAGTTTAGATGTCTTGATGCCAGCCTACCTCTCTGACCTTGAACCATCTTTCCCCTTCTTTGACCACACACCAGACATCTGGCCTGCTTTCTGTTCTGCATTTATGCCAGTTGTGACACTTGCTGTTCCCTCTTCTTGAAATGATCATTTTCTTCCTCTTCTCATAGCCAAGTCATTGCCATCTTTGAGGTGTCTGCTTCACTGACACATCCCCGAAAAGACTTTCTTTGGCCAAATAATCACACCCCTTCGTCCATCTATATATATAAAACCCTAAGCGACCAGTCAACCATTTGGTCAGTCGTTCAACCAGTCGACCATTTGACTGGTCGCTATGATGCACACTGGCCACCAGGGGGCAGACACTCAATGCAGGAGCTGCCCCCTGGTGGTCAATGTGCTCTCACAGCAAGAATGCCACTCAATGAGCTTTTTGAGCAGTGGTGATGGCAGGCACAGTGGAGCCAGGATGAGTGGGAGCGGCGCAGTGCCCAGCCTGGGCTCGGGCTCCTCCCAGGCCACCTGCTGCTTCTAGCACTACTACATCCCTCAGGGGGATGTCAGACTGTTGGGGATTGGGAAACCAACAGTACAACATCCCCCAAGGAGTCCTGAATTGCAAGAGGGTGCAGGCCAGGCTGAGGGACCCCACCAGTGCACAAATCCATGCACCGGGCCTCTAGTGTAATAATAATGATAATAACAATGACAGTAACATTTGTGAACTTAGGTAGCACCTACTGTATGCTGGGCATCATTTTCAGTGCTTTGCATACATTAACTCATTTAATCATCATCATAACACATGAGATGCTACTGAAGGTCCTCAATCCTTACCCCAGCTTGATGTGTTTTGGAATTCAGACTTTTTCAGATTTTAGAAGATAATATGATGCATGTACCCCATATGATGCGATACTCCTAATGTGGCCTGGGGCAGCATTCCCTCATCAAGCACAATCATTTGTTCAATGAAGCCCAAAACTGCCACTTTAAGTGGGATTAAAAAAAAGGAGAGAAAAGAAAGAACTAGCTCATTCAGTTCCAGTCAAGATTCGCCCTCACATGAGTTCAGATCATGGTGTGTTGGCCATCCATGGAGTTAGGACACAGCTTTCAGCTTGGGGATTTTGGAGTCACAGACCTCTATCATTATCTTCATTTCACAGACGAGTCAACTGAGGCACAGAGAGGTATGTGCGCTCTGTACTTGACGGCCCTGCTTGATTTCCTTTGTATCCCTTAGCATGATCAGAAACCACCCTGCTGATCATTTATGTGCTTATGATGGATATGCTTATTTGTTTAGTGTCCATTCTGCATGAGAACCTATGCTTTGAGAGAGAGCAGGGCTGTGCCTACCCTTGCGTAGAACAATACCTGGTAATTAATTGGTGCTCCATGATGTGTGCTAAATGCACGAGTAAATGAATAGTGGAATAAAGCAAAATACATAAAAGAAAGTTCTCCTTGAAGTAGGCTCCTTCAGGCTCTACCCCCAGACTCCCCAGGGTCATGTTCTGCTTCTTCTATTTACCCTAGGATTCCTGGGAGGAAAGATTTAAGAATATCTGCTTTTATAATGCTCAGTTCAAGCCTGTCTTCTTTAAGAAGTCTTCTGGGCTTCTTAACCCCTCCTCCCACATCCCAGCCAGAAGTAACCCCTCCTCCCACATCTTCTATTGCAGTGATCACACGTGAGCTTGGGAAAAGAGCTCAAGATTGAGGGTTGGAAGAATTGGGTCCTTGTCCTGGCTCAGTAGTTCACTACCCTTGTCCCCTTCTGAGGCAGGCTCTGTACGCAGAAGACCACCCCCTACAAGAAAATGACAGACACAGAAACAACAACATGGGCTACACCAAGGACCCAGACAACCCTCCTGGACCAAGACAATGGACAAGAACCAGAAAGTTCTGCAACCATTTCTTAGCTAGGAATTGTACCAAGTGTCTGTGAGAAAGAATTTATTTTAAGAAATCAGAATTCCACTGACTCATATTCCTTAATTCATTTGATAAATACTTATTGAATACCTGCCAGGGGCAGTAGACATACTCTCTGCTCTTAAAGAGCTCAAAATCTAGCGGAGAAGAGAAATATAGAGATGTAAAATACATTGAGACAGCATAGAGGGACCTGGAGAGTATTATGCTAAGTGAAATAAGCCAGTCAGAGAAAGGTAAATATTTTTAATATCACTGTTTGCCCTTTCTCTATTATAGAAGTATCAACCAAATTCACGATCGACAATGACAGATGGAAACACATGCGTGCAATTGGCACCAGCAAGAGCTTTCTATGTATCGTGCATTCACAAATCAACTTAGCTTTTTATAGATATCCAACAAACTTGCTTAATTAGACCTGCTTTCTGATTTAACTAAACTTTTTCCAGCCCAGGGAAACACCCCAACTTCTCTTTCAAGTAATTGTCAGCAACACAGCAGTAAATATCAACATGAAGCAGATTATTATTGTAGATCATGTTGGGAGAACAAAGGGTAAAATATTTAACTGCAGCAGTGTTTGAATATATTCTGTGCAGTGAGAAAACCTGAAGTCATTTTCAAGGTCCACCATATCTTACTTCTTTTCAGTCAGGTCAAGTTTCTAAGCTTTCTAAATCTCCATTTTCCAGCTAATGAAAAGAAAATAGGATTCCACTGAGTCTCCTATCTACCTACTCCAGGACTTCTGTGAGGATCAAATAACGTGAGATGCAGGAAAACACAGACATTTGGTTAAAGTGTAAAATGTTTGCATCTGGCTATAAAGCAAGTTGTGTCCCTGGGCTGAAGAAAGTCCAAGGGGGCTAGTTGCTAGGGAGAGGAAGCTGGGTGTTGCTATGTGATGTCATTACTCAGTGGCCACAGCCACTGTTTTTGGGTTGGACTGGGCAGTGGGCTACATTTTGCACCATGGGGTCTTGGTAGCGTTGGCTGCGATTTGGTGGGCTGTCGCTCTGGGATGGCAGCAGGGCCTGTATCCCACTTAAGGGAAACCAAGCGTTGTTTTGTTGGCACCAGGTCCACGGTGCTATTTCTCTGTAAATGGCCAGTGTGTGTCCTGGCTGCTCCTGCATTGAGCATCTACCCCCTGGTGGTCAGTGCACATCATAGTCAGACGGTTGGATACTTAGCATATTAGTCATATATATATATATATATATATATATATATATATATATATATATAACTGACATAAATAACATTGTATTAGTTTAAGGTAGACAACATAATGAGTGTGTGTGTGTGTGTGTGTTGTGAAATGATTACCACAGTAAGTCTATTTAACATCTATCACCTCAAGTAGTTATAATTTTTTTTCGAGTAATGAGAACTTTTAAATATATATATGTGTATCCTGCCTAATAAAAGAGTAATATGCAAATTAGTCATCATTCCATCACAAAAATGGCCATGCCCATAGCCACAAGATGGCAGCACCCAGTCCCTTCAGCCCCGCCGCTGAAGTGTCCAGGCCTGTTGGCCAGGCAGGTGGCAGGGGAGGCAGGGAGGAGGGCTGAGGGGCAGAGCTGGAGATCGGAGAGGCAGGGACAGAGGTAGCAATTGCAGGGGCCTGGGCAGGGGTGGAGCCAGTGATCGCAGGGGTCTGGGGCAGAACTGGTGATCTCAGGGGCCTGGGCTGGGGAGGAGCCGGCAATCGGAGTGAACTACAGAGGAAACAGCTTTTATGACTGCTCATTGGCTAAGCTCCCTGTATGCCACTGGTAATATTCTTTGTAACTTGGGTAATAAGAATCCCAAAATGGCCATAATCAGTTTGGCTCAGTGGATAGAGCGTCGGCCTGCGGATTCAGGGGTCCCAGGTTCAATTCTGGTCAAGGGCATGTACCTTGGTTGTAGGCACATACCCAGTAGGGAGTGTGCAGGAGGCAGCTGATCAATGTTTCTCTCTCATCGATGTTTCTAACTTTTTATCTCTCTCCCTTCCTCTCTGTAAAAAATCAATAAAATATATTTAAAAAAAAAAGAATCCAAAAAAGGTGATCTAGGGTTTTTCTACCACATTCCTGGAGAAGAAAACAAAGGTCTGCTGCTGGAAAGCTAATAAATGTCATATCCTGCCCTAGCCGGTTTGGCTCAGTGCATAATACCTCAGCCTGCTGACCACAGGGTTTGAGTTCAATTCTGACCAAAGGTGTGTACGTAGGTTGCAGGCTCCTCCCTGGCTGGGGCCCAGGTCAGGGTTCATGCAGGAGGCAAGCAATCAATGTTCCTCTCATTTTGATGTTTCTCTCTGTCTTTACCTTTCTCTTCCACATTCTCTAAAAATCAATGGAAACATATCCTCAGGTGAGGATAAAAAAAAAGAAAGAAAGAAATGTCATATCCTATGAAAGACACTTCTTGGAAATGCCTAAAGAAAGTTGTCATTTTTTCATGGTGAAGGGACTGGAGTCCATATTGATGAAAACACCTTGGTGGCTGTGGTGACTGGCAGTGGCTGCAGCAGCGGAGTGATGGGGCTGGTGCCTTCCCCTGATCAGCCTGGTTGCCTCCCACAAAGGGAGGCCAGACTGCGGCTTAGGCCTGCTCCCCAAGGGAAGCAGGGAGCGGGTCTCAGCCATCAGTAGCACATCCTCTGAGGGCTCCCAGTATGTAAGAGGGGGCAGGCTGGGCTGAAGGACCCCCCCCACCCCAGTGCATGAATTTCATGTACTGGGCCCCTTAGTGTGTGTGTGTGTTTATTGATTTAAGAGAGGAAGGGAGAGGGCAAGAGAGATAGAAACATCAATGATGAGAGAGAATCATTGATCAGTTGCCTCCTGCACACCCCACACTGGGAATTAAGCCCACAATCCAGGCATGTGCCTTGACCGGGAATTGACCCGAGACCTCCTGGTTCATAGGTTGATGTTCAAACACTGAACCACACTGGCTAGGCAACACTAACTATATTTCAAGTGCTCAAAAGCCACAGGAGACTGGAGTCCGAGTGTGCAGTTATGGGACCTTTTTTTTTTTCATTCCAGAAAGTTCTATTAGAGAACATTGGCTTGGACCGGGGTTGCAAACTTTTTCTGTAAAGGGCTGTAGAGTAACTAACTTAGGCAACATTCTGTGGGTACTTAAATAACTTTTAGAATGTAACTAATTAAAGTCACAAAAACCACTCTTAGCTCACAAGCTCTACAAAAGCAGGTGGTGGGACAGATTTGGCCCACAGGCTGCAGTGTGTAGACAAAAATCTCAGGCTGCGGTAAAGTTATCCATGGAACAAACTAGAAGCAAAGTCTGTCTGAGACTGCCGAATCTTAGAAGAAATTCCAGTACCTGCAAAGCCTGTAAATCGGTTCACAGGCCGCTAACTTCAACCAATAGCATTTAGCGAAGCATTTCATCCTCATCCCAGTTCTAAGAGATTGCCACAGAGGCTATGGAACTGGCTGAAGGGGAGACCTGACTATTCAAGTTGAGCTGTGTTCTCGGCAGCTCCACAACACTGCCTTTCCAGAAGTCTCCACGTCAGCTCCCCCACTCTTCCCGCAAGGTGCTGAACACTCCCGGATCCAGAGCCTTGCTTGCCTTCCACATAGTGAACTCACGGCACATGTTTGCTGCATAAACCAAGGCTTTGAACTTCCTTAAAGTCCCATGGAAGAGTCACACTGAATGATCACAAAGAGTAAACTTTTCCCAAATATCAGCTTCTTGACAAGGGCACAAGGAGAAACCAGGAGGGCTTGGAGCCTTTAAAAAGAAGGGTCGAGGCCTGGCCACTTTGGCTCAGTGGATAGAGCATTGGCCTGTGGACTGAAGGATCAAAGGTACAATTCCGGTCAAGGGCATGTACCTTGGCTGCAGGCTCCTCCCTGGCCCAGGCCCTGGACAAGGTATGTGCAGGAGGCAACCCATCCATGTGTTTCTCTCAAATTAATGTTTCTCTCTGTCTTTCCCTCTCTCTTCCACGCTCTCTAAATATCAATGGAAAAACATCCTCGGGTGAGGATTAATAAATAAGGAAATAAAAATTTTAAAAATTTAAACAAGGGTTGAGCCGGGCCAGTGTAACTCAGTTGGTTGAGCATCGTCCCATGCACCAAGAGGTCGCCAGTTCCATTCCTCGTTGGGGTGTGCAGGAGGCAGTCGATCGATGTTTTTCTCTCATCAATCTCTCTCTCTCTCTCTCTCTCTCTCTCTCTCTCTCTCTCTCTCTCTCTCTGTCTCTCCCCCTTCCACTCTCTCTAAAAACCAATAAAAACATTTTTAAAAGGGGGGGTTGATGTGGGAAAAGTGCCACAGAAGGAAAGGATGTGTTGGAGGAAGGCCATGGGAAGTGGAGCTGCAGAAAGGTTCCTATAGATTAAATTTCTCAGAAATACTGTCCCCTTGAATCTGAAACTTCAGTAAGAGTGCAGAGCGGGTGCTCATTTGCCTCTCCTGGGAACAAACTCAGCCAGAATGGGACTCAACAGTTGAGCCCCAGCCCAATTGACCTTTGGGATGCGAAATGCCAGACCAGATGTGTCTTGGCTTTCTGCTGGCTGCATGCAAGCCTGGACCACAGAGAAAAAAAAGCAAGTTTGTATTCCAAGATCCATGCCAAAGGGAAGATTAACTATGAGATGGCTGGGTTCTGATTAAGCAGGTGAGGGGCGGGGGTGCGGGGGGTGGGAGAACTGACTCAATGAATGGAGCCTTACTAAATGTGTTATTCCAGGAGAAATAATACCTTTGAGGCTTCATTTGAGGCTTCCTAACTTCAAAGATCATTTCACCTGGCCGGTGTGGCTCAGTGCTTGAGCATTGACTCATAAACCAAGAGGTCACTAGTTCCATTCCCAGTCAGGGCACACGCCTGGAATTGGGGCTCAAGCCCCAATAGGGAGCATGCAGGAGGCAGCCGATTGATGTCTCTCTCTCATCAATGTTTCTATCTCTCTATCTCCCTCTCTTTTCTTCTCTCTCTCAAGTCAATAAAAAAGACAGTCGTGAGAAGATGATGGAAAATTGGGAAATATTTCTTAATTCCAATGGAAATTTTCTTAAGTTTGGGAATTTCCCCTTTTATTTTTTTTAATTTTGTTTAATTGCTTAAAGTATTACAAAGAGTGTTAAATAAGTCTCCATTTTTCCCCTTGACCTTCCCCCTCCTCCCCTACTCCCCAGTGCCTTGTGTCCATTGTTTATGCTTATATGCATGGATACAAGTCCTTCAGTTGATCTCTTAACTCCCCCCAACCCTCCTGAGCCTTCCAGCTGTAGTTTGACAGTCTGTTCACTGCTGTTCTGCCTCTGTATCTGTTTATGTTCATCAATTTTATAATGGTTTTTATTATCCATAAATGAGTGAGATCATGTGCTATTTTTCTTTCATTGACTGGCTTATTTCACTTAGCATAATGCTCTCCAGTTCCATCCATGCTGTTGCAAATGGTAAGAATTCCTTCTTTTTTACAGCAGCATAGTATTCCATTGTGTAGATGTATCACAGTTTTCTAATCCATTCATCTGCTGATGGACACTTAGGCTGTTTCCAAATCTTAGCTATGGTAAATTGTGCTGCTATGAACATAGGGGTGCATATATCCTTTCTGATTGGTGTTTCTGGTTTCTTGGATATATTCCTAGAAGTGGGATCGCAGGGTCAAATGGGAGTTCCATTTTTAATTTTTTGAGGAAACTCCATACTGTCCTCCATAGTGGCTGCACCAGTCTGCATTCCCACCAGCAGTGCAGGAGAGTTCCTTTTTCTCCGGGAATTTCCCCTTTTAAACCATTGGGAACTACATGCTTCAGACTAAAGCTGGGACCTTAGCTTTAACCAACATTATTTTTTAATGTTAAGAGTTCATTCAGCATTGAGCCACCTCTCTTTTGTCATTTGATACAAATAATCCACATATTTTGATTTTGCCTGCTGTTTGGGGCCATGATTGCCTAAAGACATGAGTCTTTCAAGAACGTGATATGCAAAATAGCATAATACACCATGACACAGGCCCAGCTTCGGTAATGAATCATAGCTAATTACACATGCAAACACACTGGGTAAATTTGGATGCCCAATTAGCAAGCTAATTATGGTTAAAAACGAGGATGTTTGATTTTGTATGCACAGGTGCTCTATTCTTTCAGTAAATCATCTCTTTTTGCTAAAAAGGAAAATGTAGAATCCACATTGAACAGTCTTCAATCAATCATGTTTTTGTTTTTTTGTAGGACCTGCCTTTTATCACATACTTACTATGTGCCAGGTGCTGAGGTAGACACATAGTTTTTTGGGTTTTTTTAAATATAAAAATATATTAAAAATATTAAAAATATTTTTATTGATTTCAGAGCAGAAGGGAGAGAGAGAGAAACATCAATGATGAGACAGAATCATTGATTGGCTGACTCCTGCAACCCCCACACTAGGGATTGAGCTCACAACCTGGGCATGTGCCCTACCAGAATTGAACTGTGACCTTCTGGTTCATTGGTTGTCGCTCAACCATCGAGGCACACCAGCCAGGCAAGACACACTGTTTATATTACATCATGGAGCCCTGACAATGAAATTTAAGAAAATATAAATATTTCCATTTTGTTGATGAGGAAGCAGAGATTAGAGGGGCAATTTCAAACCAAGATTCAAGCTCCTTTTTGACCAATCACCTTCAAGTTATCTCCTATAGTTACAGCCAATGCACTTGGGAAAGTGTGAGTGTGCATCTTGGTTAATTTCCTTTGCAGTGAAATGGTTCTTGGTAATGTAATGTTTTGATGTTGTATTAGAGTTTTTATAAGGAAAGTTTCCAAATACTAAAAAATGTATTTACGATTTTTGTAGGGAAGCACAGGAGACTTGGTTGGAAAAGTCAGTAAGGAGGAAATTCCAAAAAAGGAGTGGGCTGAAGGTGGCCCACCCTGTTTATGGGAATTCTGACCTAGGGGAATTTGACCAAAGGCGGCCACTCCTAATTGTTCCTTGACCTTTCCGAACAAGTCTGTGTACATGTGGACCCTCGCGTGTTTACTGGACTCTTTATGTTTAATCTTTGGATGTTCTTGCTTAAAGGACACTGTAGACACACGTGTCTGCCCAAGATTACTTACCCTACTGACTATAACTAAAAGATAAACTTTATCTCCCACTGCTGCTACAATAAAAGCCTGAAGAGGCAGGCAATCGAGGCTGTCTGGTTCCTTTAGCCAGGCAGTCCCTTAGCCTCTCTTTCACAGCAAACATGTCAGAGTAATCATTCATCCGTCACTCAGGTTCTGCTGGTCAGCCCCGACATGATTTGAGTTAGAAAAAGAGAAAGAGACTCTTTGAATGATACTTTTTTTCCAGGAGTTCCCCAGATGTCATTCTAAACATATCATAGAAGTTAATATTCAAGACTCCCCACCAGTGTCCTTCCTCATGCCTCCATACTTTCCAAGCATATAACTTGGAAAGGATTCCCACCTTACTTTTTCCAAATTAATCTGTCTTCACTCACTTTTTATGAAGACAGTTCTCTCTCTCTATGCCTTTATTAAGCTGCTTGAGTTGTCACAAAATGGATGATATATTTCTTATAAATCACATCTGATGCCCAGCAATGCTATGTCAGGATAGTTTATGAAGTTGCATATTTAAAGGCATGCTGAGCTCTACCTTCATAATAAAAAAATCCATGCTCATGTAGTCACTCAACAAACATTACTGGGAATGTACTGTAAGTAAGGCACTATGCTAGACAAAGTAGGGAATCGTGACAAGTCTGACACCGTTCCTGAGCAGTTAGGAACCAAACGCCCTGCTGCCACATCTCAGGAGTCACGTGTATCTCCAAGGCACAGGGCTCTTTGCCACCATGGCAATCCATGGTGAGAACAAGAAGCTGTAGGACAAGGCTGGTCAGGCTTAAAGGTAATGTACCCGCCCACCTTTCAAACAACCGCTTGAAGAAACAACCCTTCAGAGCGGCAAAAGGTATCTTCTTGGTTGCATCACTTCTGTGGCAGGAGTCCAGTCTGTTTTCCAAACTGAATTCTCCTGATTTTACACCCATGTCAGATTTCCACCAGAAGGCCTATGGTCATAGAGCCGTGAGACTGATAGGAAGACACATTCACCAAGATGCTTCTAGCTTTGAAGACAGTATTTTTATCTTCAGGACTTGGCAAGTTCGCAACAGACGCCCAGATGCAATCTGAGGGCTCGGAAGGACAGATGGCGAGAGTGAGGAAGTGAGCTTCAGTGGTTTGCGTCTCACAATGAGTTAGAGGAAGCCCCAGATTAGTCTGACTTCTCATGTTTATTCTTTCTGGGGGTTAGCACCCTCAGAACCGAAAGTCAGATCAGGAGTCAGCCACTCTGTCTGAGGCAGGGCTGCAGACTGAAGCCTCCTCAATCTTGACTTTCTCATCTGCAAACAGTGGAGGTTAAACTAACTTACCTCAGTGACCCTTTTCTTCTTTTTTAAAAATATTTTTTTATTGATCTCAGAGAGGAAGGGAGAAGAAGAGAGAGAGACATAGAGAGAAACATCAATGATGAGAGAGAATCATGGATCTGCTGCTTCCTGCACACCCCCACCAGGGATTGAGCCTGCAACCTGGGCATGTGCCCTTGACCAAAATCGAACCCGGGACCTTTCAGTCCGAAGGCTGATGCTCTATCCACTGAGCCACACCAGCTAGGGCAGTGCCTTTTCTATTGTGGTTATTCTAAAATGCTGAGGCCTGCCCTGGATCCCCCTGAAATTTCTCTGCCAAGATGTGGCCTCAGCTGGGTGCTTTCTCAGCTACCCAGAACCTCAGGCTGCCAATGTCTCCAAACGGGCTAAGCAAAGCTTCCAACCCCCACGGACCTTCGAAGGATTTCACAGAAAGGGGAAACACAGCACCTAGCGCACCTCTGTATAATAGCGAGCAGCACATGTCTTCAGCTAAAATGAGTTTGCTAGTGTTACTCAGCTCTCTGAAACAGTAAGAATGAGAAGCGCAGGATGGTGGTCCCTCAATTTGAGGAAATGGTTGAAAATGGGAAACCACCAATAGTGGGACATACCTTCAGAAGGATGGTAGAGCTCTAGGTATTAAATAACATATAGTGTATGATTCCTTTATGATCAATACACGTGCATGCACACACACACACACTTGCTTTGTGTTTGCAGAGAAAAATATGGGAGAACACATTAGAAATTTTAACAGTGATTTCTATATCCTTCACTACTCTGAGTTGTATGTTGTTGTTTTTTTTACAAAGAATATGTATGGGTGTTTATTTAAGAAAAACATTCTATAATTTACAGAGGAAGTACTAAAACCTCACCTCATCATAATAATGGGGAAGGAAATTGTGAAAAATGAAAAACTTAACAAGTATTTATTAATACTTGTTATTTGCCAGGTACACGCTTCTGTTTTTTTTGTTATTGTTAATTCTCACTCGAGGATATTTTTCCCCATTGATTTCTAGACAGAGTAGAAGGGAAGAGGAGAGACAGAGAGAAACATCCATGTGAGAGAAACATATCCATTGGTTGCCTCCCACATGCACTGCGGCCAGGGCCAGTGATGGAGCCTACAATGAGGTGCATGCCCTTGACAGGGAATCAATCCCATGACCCTTCAGTCTGAGGGCCGACACTAACCAATGAGCCAAACCATCTAGAGCCAGGCACCTGCTTCTAAGTGTTGAGTCACATCAGTGGAGCAAATAGACAAGATCCCTGCTCTTCTGGAGCTTATGGTCTCCAAATAATAAACTCAAAACTATCCTATATAATAAAAGGCTAATATGCAAATTGACCGCATGGTGGAATGATGGTCACTATGATGTGCACTGACCACCAGGGAGATGCCCTCAATGCAGGAGCTGCCCTTTGGTGGTCAGCGTGCTCCCATGGGGGGAGTGCTGCTCAGCCAGAAGCTGGACTGACAGCTGGTGAGTGCAGCTGTGGTGGCGGGAGCCTCTCCCGCCTCTGTGGCAATGATTAGGATGTCCAACTGATGGCTTAGGCATGCTCCACAGGGCCTAATCTGTCAGTTGTATATCTCCTGAGGGCACCCAGACTGCTAAAGGGCGCAGGCTGGGCTGAGGGACCCCCATCCCAGTGCACAAATGTCATGCACTGGGCCTCTACTATAACTAATAAATTATGTGGGCTGTTAGGTGATACGTGTTATGGGAAGAGAAAAAGTAGGGCAGGGTGAGGGGGATCTGGAATGTGAGATGGGGTTGAGACTATCAATAGGGTGGGTTGGGTGGGCATCGTTGAGAAGTTATCATCTGAGTCAAGATCTCAAGGAAGGGAAGAAGCTGGCCATGCAGATCTATCCAGTGAGGAAGCATTCCAAGCAGAGGGAAGAGACTCAATGCAAAGGCCCCAAGGTGGAAACATGCTGGAACATTCATGAACATGGTAACGAGGTTGGAGGACCTGGTACAAGGGGAGGAGAAGGATAGGAGATGAAGTCGAAGGGGCGGGGGCAGCACCGCTGCTGAGACTGTAAAACCTTTTCAGCCCTTCCAAGGATGGTGGCTTTTACTCCGAGGAGCATGAGGATCCACTCAAGGTTTTGAGCTGAAGAGTGGCATGGTCTGACTTAGATTTTAGAAGGATATGCTGGATGCTGTGTCGAGAAGAAATGATGAAGGGCAGGAGTGGAAGCCTGGAGACTAGTCAAGAGGCTATTACAGCCCTAGCTGGTCTGGCTCAGTGGATAGAACCTTGGCCTGGGAACTGAAGGGTCCCAGATTTGATTCCCATCAAGGGCACATGCCCAGGTTTCAGGCTCGATCCTCAGTAGGGGGCGTGCAGGAGGCAGCAGATCAATGATTCTCATCATTGATGTTTCTGTCTCCCTCTCCCTTCCTCTCTGAAATCAATTATATATATATATATATATATATATATATATATATATATATATATATATATATATAAAAGAGGCAATTACAGTAATGCAAGCAAAAGACCCAGCTGACAGGGGTGGAGGTGGAGAACTTGCCAGGTCCTGGATGTGTTTCAATGTGAAGCTAAATGAAATATGACTTCAAAGTTCTTGGAAGAATGTGAGGAGAGGGATTTGAGACAGTGAATTTCTGGGAAGTTTCTTGCAAGGGGGAACGAAGACGCTGGCAGGCACTCCCAGGGCCAGTAGGGTCAAGTGAGTTTCTTTTAGGATGGGAGAAATAAGAGCATGTTATAATGCTGGCGAGAATGACACCCTTCAGGTCATGAGAGCAAATAAGAATAATAAATGAATAATAAAGAGGATGATGCTGTAAGAGAGGAAGGGAAGGAGGCTAAGGTGCTGACCCTGAGTAGGCGAGCAGGAAGGAGACCCAGTGCACCAGGGGGCATGTTGGCCTTGGCTAGGAGCATAGAAATTTCATCTTTAGTTTTAAGAGTCCAGCCCGGCTGGTGTTGCTCAGTGGTGGAGCCTCAATCTATGAACCAGGAGGTCATGGTTCGATTCCCAATCAGGGCACATGCCTGGGTTGTGGGCTCCATCCCCAGTAGCGGGCATGCAAGAGACAGCCGATCAATGATGTTTCTATCTCAATGTTTCTATCTCTCTCTCCCTCTCCTTTCTCTCTCAAAATCAATTAAAGCTTATTTTTCAAAAAGCCAAGTTGCCCGAGTTGAAACGGAAGTGTTGGAAAATTCATTTCCGGTGGATGGAAGCTACTTGAGTCAAATTGTGGAAGCAAGGGACCCTGTCCTGGCAGGAGCCTGCACGTGGATGGCAGGGCTGACCTAAAGGCCATGGCTGGCTGGAGAGTAATGAGAAAGGGGCAGGGAAGAAACGAGGAGTGGGGCGCCGTTGTTGGAAACCCTTCCATTTGAATTCACTAACCTTTCGCCATATTGATCTAGCACTGAGCTGCCTGAGAATGAGATGTGCGTGGCGTACATCCCCTCGAGGCTAACCGAGCACCTCGAATTAGGGAAGTTACTTAAGTGCTATTTGCTTTATAGACCAAATCTCCACTGGAAATTTCCCTAATAGATTTATGAGCAAATATCTTCTTCTTGCACATTTTGAAATATTTCTAATTATAGGCTAATCTCTGTAAAGTATCATTACCATAAATGTCTCATTATATAACACAAAATAAAGTACAAGAATATTACCCACTTACTTGAAAAAAAAGATTTTTTTTTGTTATCCATTTCCCACCATATTAGCCCAACAGACTTAGTTTTCAAAATAAAAGAATGAAATGATATAAAGCAGGCTTACACAAGCTAGGAACTCAACAGCTGTCCTGCATCACAACAGGCAGCAAAGGCTAAGATTTCAAAACGTATTTGGCCTTACACCTTACTCACTTGTTTCCCATAAGCCATGAGCAGCACACTTTTGCCTGTAAGGCCCAGTCAGCAAACAGTTTACATTTCACAGGCAATTGTGCTTTGTCACAGCCACTCGCCCCTCCCAGAAGTGCACCATTGCAGTGCAAATGCAGTTACAGACAATACACAGACAAATAGGACACCAATTGGCGGACACTGACATTTGACTGTAACACAACTTTTACAGGTCGAGAAGGAATATTCTTCCTTTCACTTTTTCAATCTCTTAAAACATAAAGAAACATTCTTACCTTGTGGGCTAGACAAAGACTGTTGGCAGGCTGGGTATGGCCCACAGTTATAACGTGCCAAGCCCAGTGCTTAACTTGGGGGGGTGGGGGGCTTCTAAAACATAAATGATCTATTCTTGGGGTCTTAACCGTTCAACAGAAACCCCCGGGTCCAAAATGGCATCACTTGTATTTCACACCTGATCCGATTGCAGTTTCAGCCTCTCCCAGAAATATCATCTAATCACCCAGTCTTGAATTTGCTTCAAGCACCAGTGAAGTGATCTGTGCTGGTGGGCGCTCTCCATCCCCCACAGGAAGAAGAGGCAATCTTCGTGGCAAACCCCTCCGGTTCTCCTCCCCTAAGAGAAGATGCCTGGGCACAGAAACAGCCCTTTCGCCCTGGCTCGGGAGTTTAGTTGGTTGGAGCATTGTCCCAATACGCCAAGGTTGCGGGTTCAGTCCCCAGTCAGGGTACATACAAGAAGCAACCAGTGAATGAGAATGAATGCATAAATAAATGGAACAACAAATCTCTCTCTCTCTCTCTCTCTCTCTCTCTCTCAAAAGTCAATAAAATAGAATAATCCTTTCTTTTGTTTTGTTAATAGCTCCTTTGCCCCACCCTTCTTCCTATAAAACTTCCCATTTTAAAAAATATGTAGTATATAGTATATTTTTTATCTCAGAGAGGAAGGGAACGGGAGGGAGAGATAGAACCATCAATGATGAGAGAGAATCATTGATTGGCTGCGTCCTACACACCTCCCTCTGGGGATTGAGCCCACAAGCTGGGCGTGTGCCCTGACCAGGATTCCAACCATGACCTCTTGGTTCATAGGTCGACGACACTCAACCACTCAGCCACACCAGCCAGGCAAAACTTCCCATTTTGTACAACCCCTTGGAGCAACCTTCTACTTGTTAGATGGGATGCTGTGGATTCATGAATTGCTTAATAAAGCCAATTCGATCTTTACATTCATCAGTTGAATTTTTTAAAACCAGGTAACATATTTATTCATGGAAACCATCATCACAGATTAACTGACATTTAGTAAGCATCTAGCATGTATATTAAAAACACCAGGAATATATGATAATGACCCATCTCTAGTTTGCTTTTTTTCCTTTGCCTTTATATCATGTGTATGTGCTTATGTCATTTAGTATTATTTTTAAAAATGATTTGATGGCTACATAATATTCCAGTCAATGGTGAAGTACAATGAATGAATCCCTCCCCAACATTGGACATGAGAGATTCCCTTTGCCATGTTGCATAGACTATCTTTTTATTATTATTTTGTTGTTAATTTTCACTCGAGGATATTTTTCCAATGATTTTTTAGGGAGTGTGGGAGAGAGAGGGAGAGACAGAGAGTAACACCGATGGGAGAGAAGCACATCAATTGGTTGCCTCCTGCATGAGACCCGACCAGGGCCCAGGCCAGGGAGAAGCCTGAAACCCATCTATGTACTCTTGACCAGAATCAAACCTGGAACCCTTCAGTTCACAGGCCGACGCTCTATCTACTGAGCCAAACTAGCTAGGGCCATAGACTATCTTTGTAAACAGTTTGCCACACCACCGATCAGTTCTTTAACAAGAGATTTAGAAGTAAAATTTCTATATCAAAAGATCAGTCCTTTAGCTATTAATAGGGTGCCATAATTTCCCTGTGCTTTCTGGCCTTCTGTCTTGAAAAATTTTTCCACGCCTCTTCTTTAAAGAGACATAGCAACTTCTCCCTTTTGTGTAAGTAGTAAGATATCATAATGGAAGTCCGCATTCCCTGAGTGTCCGCTGGGTAACTGCTGGGCTTGGTCCCCGGCATGGCTTCCGGAGTCAGGTGCCCAGTCAAGTTCCCCCAGGGCTCAGGGCTCTTTATCAGTGCCTCACCAGCTGCTTCCTAAACGTGAAGGCCTCAGCATGATGCTTGACTTGTAGTAAGTGGTCAACAAACGTGAGCTGCCTTTTTTAAACAATATTTTTTTATTGATTTCAGAGAGAGAGGGAGAGAGAGATAGAAACATCAATGATGAGAGAAAATCATGGATCGGCTGCCTCTTGCACGCCCCCCCACTGGGGATCGAGCCCACAACCCGGGCATGTGCTGGGATCAGGAATCGAACTGTGACCTCCTGGTTCATAGGTCAATGCTCAACCACTGAGCCACGCCAACTGGACCAAACATGAGCTGTCTATCCATCCTCCATGCCATCCCTCATGGGGCAAAGGCTGGTGTGGGCATGGGTTTACATAAAAATCGCCATCTGAGTTTCTAGGAAATGAAACGGTAAGCAGCTGTCTCCTTCATAACATAATAAACCCGGGGTTAACTCTTCATTAGACCTTAGACACACAGGCAAGCCCTAGCGCCAACATTCAGAGCTACAAGTCGGAGTGGGCTCCTGGTGAGGGTATTGTGTCACGTCTAATTCCGGTAACAGAATCACTTCAGCGAAAGGCCACTGACGTGTTTTTCTGATAATATTCGGCAGACCTCATAACTCACACTGCTTGCAAAAGGCTTGAACCTACATGCTGTTATTTGAGCCTCACAACGGCCCTACGAGGCAACCGGAAAGGTCTTCCAATGCTCATTTGATAATCAGAGAAATTGAGTTTCAGAGGGCTCGGGGGAGAGGTCTCCCAGCTAGCAACCGAGTCAGCCAGCACTGACAGAGGCTCACTGGACAAAGCTGTCAGGCTCCTCTTAGCCACCAGACCTTGACTTTGGGGCATCTGAGTCCATCTGCTCAGTTTTCACGAGATTCCTGCTAAATCAGTTTAGTAAGAATTCCTCACCCTTGCTATCTAGTCAACCTTGCCAGCTGATCCCTGCCCCCTCCTGGCTGATAACTTGTCTCCCTGGCCCACTCTCAGCCAGGACCCTGGCAACTAAGTTTATCCCACATGTCCCTAACCCTGACGCTTCCTCCTAGTAATTTTCCACCCCCCCCCCCCCCCCCGCCCCCCAGCCTCACTTTGCTCCTCGCCTGTAAATCCCCACTCCTGCTGGTTTGGGGAATGAGCCCAATTCTATGCCAAGTTCTCTTTTCCCCTCTCGCATAGTCCCTGGACAAAGTCTGTTTCATAGCTTTAATTACTGCCCAGCTCTGTTGTTTTTGTTTTTTTTTTTGTCTTTAATTTTTCAAACCCATTTTTTTAACTCCTCGCCTGAGGATATTTTTTCTGTTGCTTTTCAAAGAGAGCGGAAGGGAGGGGGGACAGGAAAGAGAGAGAGAGAGAGAGAGAGAGAGAGAGAGAGAGAGAGAGAGAGAGATATTGAGTCATTGACATGAGAGAGACACATCAATTGGTTGCCTCCTGTACTCACTCCAACCTGGGCTCGGATTGAACCTGCAACCCAGGCACGTGCCCTTGACCCTTGACTGAGAAACGAACCTGCAACCCTTCGGTGAGCAGGCCAACGCTCTAACCCTGGCCAGGACTCAGATCCCCTTTTTCTTTTTTCCTCTTCACACACAGAACTTCTCCACACCCCTTTGTTTGCAGCTACCAATTCACTTCATCTTGACCAGGTACCATGTCATCCTTAAATCTCTGCTGGCATCAAAATATGACAGCTGACCAGTGTGACATGGAGAAAATGTTTACCTAGCACAGCACATGAAGCTTTACAACTCGGCACTGAAATGGCTAAAAGTAGGACAAGACCCCCCCCACCTTGTCCGTGCTCAGAAGCAGGTGCTCCCAGACTCTGTCTGGCAACTGCATGAAAGGCAGTTACCTCAGATGACAGTGAATGATGTGATTAGGGAGCCTGCTATAATGGGACCCCAGTGTCATGTACCCCGCCACACACCTCTCTCTCAGGTGCTCTCATCATTCTAGAACGTCAGGTCCAGCCAATACAAATGAAGAAACAAGCCTTGGCTGGTTGGGCTCAGTGGATAGAGCATCGGCCTGCAGACAGAAGGGTCCCAGGTTCCATTCCAGTCAAGGGCACATGCCCGGTATGTGGGCTCTATCCCCAGTAGGGAGTGCAGGAGGCAGCTGGTCCATGATTCTCTCTCTCATCATTGATGTTTCTATGTCTCTCCCCTTCCCTCCTCTCTGAAATCAATAAAAATGTGTGTGTACACAGCCTTTATTCTGGGGAGATAGTTGAACCCCTACCATGCACGCACTGTGATTTCGAACACAGCTCCTCCTAAAAACCTGCCATGACCATCTCGGTTTTTCAGGTTGAGGGATGCGGCCACGGCCTTGGCCCTGCTTACCTTGGACAGCACGCCTGGCTCGCCTAGCCTGGTCCCATGCGGGCCCCGATAACGGGCTTGTTCAGGTGATACCAGAGGCCGGGCAAGCACACAGGAAACTCAGCCATCGGTTCGGCTTTAAAGCCAAACCCTAGGGCTTGGCCAGTGTGGTTCAGTGGTTGAGTGTTGACCTATGAACCAGGGGGTCACAGTTTGATTCCAGTCAGGGCTCATGTCAGGATTGCAGGCGGCTGAGCCATGATTCTCTCTCATCATTGATGTTTCTCTCTCTCTCTCTCTCTCTCTCTCTCTCTCTCTCTCTCTCCCTCTCCCTCTCCCTCTCCCCTCCTCTCCGAAATCCATAAAAATCTACCCATAGGATGAAAAACATTGGACCCAGAGAAGCTATTTCCCCAACGCAAGCATCTGCCCCTCCTCAGTACAGCACACGTGGACTCTCGCAGAAATTGAACAGAGCGAGTGTTGATTAATCTGAAATTCTGACATGCCGCATGCTTAATATTGATGATGACACATCACCGAGAACTTTCCCCCAGCAAATTGCAAAAGTATGGATTCTTCAACATAGCTCTTGCCAGCTGATTTCCGTTCTTCCCACAGAGATTACAGATAAGACCCTGTAGAGATCTCTAAGCTTTTCTTACCATCTTTAGTCTTCTTCCGGAAGGAGGTATAGGCATCCAGTTAAAGCGAGCAGGCCACGAGAGGTGTCCAGGTCAGCTGGAGATGCGCCCCATAGCATCAACTAAGAGAAAGAGAAAACACCAAACCGTGCACTTCAAACACCAGTCCAGCCGGAACCAGTTTGGCTCAGTGGATGAAGCGTCGGCCTGCGGACTGAAGGGTCCGGGTTCGATTCCGGTCAAGGGCATGTACCTTGGTTGTGGGCACATCCCCAGTAGGAGGTGTGCAGGATGCAGCTGATCGATGTTTCTCTCTCATCTATGTTACTAACTCTCTATCCCTCTCCCTTCCTCTCTGTAAAAAAAAAATCAATAAAATATAATAAAAAAAACACAAAAAACAAAAACCACCAGCCCAGCACTGTAGCCTCAAATGGGCTGTCACACTGCTCCACCATGCGCTGCTGGGAGCTCCCCATAATAGCATTTACCTCCTCAAAGTCACACAAATCAGAGACAAACTCCAGAAAGCCAGGCCTAACATCATGAGAAGTCTGACTACCCACATTTCTCCTTAAATTGGAAAAAACATGGTTTGGCCTGTGGCTTGGGTTCCCTCTCCTCCCCGCTCCCTGAGAATGAATGGCTCCTATATGCAGTTACTTAAATGATCTCAAAGTTCCCCATACCTTTCCTGGTTGCATGGAGTGGGGCCCTGTCTGGAGTCTTCTGAGATGAGGAGGAACAGGAGGTGGAAAGTCACAGACTCCGGGCTGCCAGACCTAGAGTTTCCCAAGTGCAAAGACAAGATTGGTGGGTAGGGGGAGGAGCATGCCTAGTCAAGCCACCCCAGACATGAGATTTGCAGAAATACCAGGTTCCTCTTATTACCACCTCCATAACCGGGGCGAGGCCGTCTCTAAATCTGCACATCCTGGGGGACTGAGCATTCTTCTTCTTTTTAAAAATAATTTATATTTCATTCCTTTATGCTGCTTCTTTTAAAAATATATATTTTTATTGTTTCAGAGAGGAAGGGAGAGGGAGAGATAGAAACATCAGTGATGAGAGAGAATCATAGATCGGCTGCCTCCTGCATGTCCCCCTACTGGGGATCAAGCCCAAAACCCGGGTATGTGCCCTTGACCACAATCGAACCCAGGACCCTTCAGTCAGCAGGCAGACGCTCTATCCACTGAGCCAAACCGGCCAGGGCTGATCATGCTTCTTTTTTACATTAGAGTTCTCACCCTCAGCACTACTGGCATTTTCTGAGAGACCCTCTGTGGCATTGTAAGATGTATAGGAGCATCCCCGACAGGTCCCATTCAGTGGTTCTCAACCTGTGGGTCTTGACCCCTTTGGGGGTCGAACGACCCTTTCACAGGAGATGCCTAAGACCATCCTGCATATCAGATATTTACATTACAATTCATAACAGTAGCAACATTGCAGTTATGAAGTAGCAACAAAAATAATTTTATGGTTAGGTCACCACATGAGGAACTGTATTTGAAGAGCCAGAAGGTTGAGAACTTGATACATGCTAGTAGCGTGACCCCCTTCCAGCTGTTATCACCACAGATGTCTCCAGACATTGCGCAATAGCCCTTGGGGGGCAAAAGCGCTCCAGATTGAAAACCACTGTTCCGTTGTTCCCTTCCTAACTGCTTACTAGGCCTTTTGTAGGTCGAGTCAAAATACCCAGCTCTGGCCCTGGTTGGCTTGGCTCAGTGGATAGAGGGTCGGCCTGGGGACTGAAGGGTCCCTGGGTTCGATTCCCAGTCAGGGCACACGCCCAGGTTGCGGGCTCGATCCCCAGTATGGGGGCGTGCAGGAGGCAGCTGATCCATGATTCTCTCTCATCATGGGTGTTTCTCTCTCCCCATCTCCCTTCCTCTCTGAAATCAATAAAAATATTTTTTTAAATACCCAGTTCTGTTAAAAATCCTTCACCCAGTCCATCTGGGAAGAATTTGAAAAATGCATTTTGGCCTGGGAAATCAGCCGATAATGATCAGGGTTAATATGCTGAATTGAAAAGCCCATAGTGTCCCAAATCAGCTGGAAAGTATTAGATATAATAATAAAGGGTGCTCTTCCCTGAGGATTTGTTGAGGCAGACACTGTTTTAACTACTGTATATGTATTATCTCATTCAATACTAAAAAAGGATATTGTATTACCCCTTTTTTTCTCTCTTTTACACAAATGATGGAATTAATGCAGGAAAGGAAAGGACATTCCCCGGGTCACATACCATATGATATTCACACAGGCAGTAAAAGTCAAATGCCTTCCCATCAAGCACTTGGCTACGGCAAACCATTTGTCAAAATCAGGAGCCTTCTCCCATATAAACAGTCATTGATCCAGATTGGCCATAGAAGGATAGGTAATTCCAAAGAGTAACAAAGCAATGAAATACTTGGGAAGAAAACTGACATGAAATGCTCGGAAAGAAAGGGCGTGGGAGGAGGGTAGGGGGCTATGACGCTTTACCTAGAGGCTGCGTGCGGGCCATTTCCTCTCTAGGTCCACTCTCTAGGCCTTCCCACCCTGCTCTACGTCCCTGGAGGCTGAGCTGTAAGGACTTCACCAACCGCTTCACGTGGGGTCCGGGTATTTAACTCCTTGGCTCCCTCCCCCCTGTGCGAGGCTGTGGGTTGGCTGCGACCCACTAATGAAACTCTTTTCAGCTGATGCCCTCGTAATGGCCATTCTTCCCAAATGCCACTAATCACTCCTCCCCTTTGCCATTTTAGCTCTGGGGTTGTAAGGGCTCCCCCGTGAACTGCTGTAGCATCATTTCCCTAAATCCTGTCCACTGTCACTAACAGTCACTTTGCTAAGTTTTTCTATTTCTTTTTCTTAAATTAAATTTATTTTTATTGATTTCAGAGAGGAAGGGAGAAGGAGAGATAGAAACATCAATGATGAGAGTCATTGATCAGTTGTCTTCTGCACACCCCCCACTGGGGATGGAGCCCACAACCCGGGCATACGCCCTTGATTGGAGTCGAATCCAAGACCCTTGAGTACGCAGGTCGACGATCTATCCACTGAGCCAAACCAGCTAGGGTAACTTACCAATTTCTTACTTGATTGTGCTGTTTCCTGTCAGGACCCTGGAGTATGCAACGAACACGTAAATAAATAAAGGGAAATAAATCGTTATCGGGCTGAGGGGCACAACACTGTAAAAAATGAAAATTTTGGCCAGGTCGGCATGGCTCAGTGGTTGAGTGTCGACCTATGAACCAGGACATCACAGTTCGATTCCCAATCAGGGCACATGCCTGGGTTGTGGGTTCCATCCCCAGTGTGGGGTGTGCAGGAGACAGCCGATCAATGATTCTCATCACTGATGTTTCTATCTCTCTCTCCCTCTCCCTTCCTCTCTGAAATCAATACAAATGTTTTAGAAAAATGAAAAGTTTGCTTACATTGATTTGTAAATGCTGTGCAATCCCAAATTCCAACAGGATTTCATGAGTAGCTTGCCAGATTGATTCTCAGCTGGGGTTGTTTTAGAAATCGGTTGGGCATTGTTGTTTGTTACCAAGATTGGGGCTATGATATCCATACATGTCATCTCCTTTCAAACAGTGAAGGGCATATTCCCAACTATTTGTTATAAAAATGAGGCACTGGATCTGACTGTGCTAAGACCACATGTGAGAATAGGCAGGAAGTTTTGGAATAAAGAAGTAACAAGGGGAAGAGTTCTCCTTCAGATCTATAAAGGCATTGTAATGCTGCATTCCCTACATTGGCACAGTACCAGTACATCAGTGAACGAGGAATTAATGGCACATTAGTTTAAAGTCACATCAATAGCAAAAGGAATTAAAATAATGCTGAGCAACTGGCTAATTTTTTTAAATAAGCTTTAGTCCTACCTTATTTCTTACAGCAAAAATTATATATATATATATATATATATATATATATATATATATATATATGCCTAATGTGCTAAATGTCTGACTATTCAGTCGCCCGTTTGGTCAACCACTTGACCAGTCACTATGATGCACACTGACCACCAGGGAGCAGATGCTCCAATCAGTAGGTTAGCTTGCTGCTGGGGTCCAGTCAATCAGGACTGGGCAAGATGGGCCAGACATGCCTTGGAGCCCTCCTATGGTCCCTCTCAAGCTGGCCAACCTCCCTCGGTCTCTCCCTGGCTGGCTGGCCCCCATCAGTCCTGATAGGGACTGGATAAGACAGCCCCTGATCAGCCCCAATCACTGGCCAGGCTGAGAGATGCCACCAGTGCATGAAATTCATGCATCAGGCCTCTAGTTTCATATAATTAAAAAATCTAAATGAAGCCCTAGCAGGTTTGGCTCAGTGGATAGAGCATTGGCCTGTGGACTGAAGGGTCACAGGTTTGATTCTGGTCAAGGACACATGCCTGGGTTGCGCTCTCAATCCCCAGTAGGGGGTATGCAGGAGACAGCTGATCAATGATTCTCTCTCATCATTGATGTTTTTATCTCTCCCTCTCCCTCTCTGAAACCAATAAAAATATTTTTGAAAAAAAATTTAAATGAAGACATTCAACATTAAAAGTACTAGAAGAAACCAATCTTTCTTTATATAAAAACATTTTTAATGTGATATCTCCCCCCACCCCAAAGGTGACTTTAAGCTCTGTGATGAAAATGTTCTAAATGGCACACCTATATTTCCAATTATGTGCTGGATTGTTCTATATGTACAAAGAGGGACATATTCTTCTAGAACAAAGCCTTAAGATTTTGAAACATTAATGTGTAAACACTGAACAAAAGGTTTTTTGGGTAAAAAACTAACGCTGCCATTTAAAAGCTATAAGAATTTGGTCTCCTTGTAGATTGAGGTACTGAAATGTGTTGCATTCTTTGTTCCTTTCATTTCTCTCTTTCTCTGTCTCACTCTCTGTTTCCATTTCTCTCTCTGAAAGCATTTCGAACAGGGCTTTTAGTTAGGAAAATAAAAAGTGAAGGACTTTCATTTTTCTTTTCTTTTCATAGACAATATATATTCATGTGGTATAGATAGATGACAAATAGATAATAGATGGATAGATAGATGATAGATATAGATAGATAGATAGATAGATAGATAGATAGATAGATAGATAGATAGATAGATATAGATATAGATTAGATAGATAGATTGAGGCCCAATGCATGAATTTCATGCACTGGTAGGGTCCCTAGTGGCTGCCAGCCAGGTACCTCCTCCCTTCCCCTGGCTACCTGCTGCTGCCTCCAGCTTGGGCCTCCCTCCCTTCTCCTGGACAACTCCTGGTTGAGGGGACAATTTGCATATTATGCTTTTATTATATAGGATAATAGATAGATAGGTTGTCAGGGGTAACCCGAAGCATTCCTCGTTTAGTCATATCGTTTGCAAACACATTTTAGCCACAGCAAGCCACTCTCTTCCCAGCTCTGGGAATAGGGAGGACCCACTAGGAATCCAAGTTCCCAGCGGTCAAAGGCCAGCCTTGGATCCAGCCCTTTCTAATGTCAGCAGCCTCAGGCCCGCTGTGAACTCTTGTCTGCTCAGATATAGACACACACGCATGTGTAGATGGACACAGAATGAACAAATGGTCATCTCGTCATGCACTTCCAATTCCACCCCTGCCCCATGCCCACGAGAAACCATTGTTATCAGTTCCTTATTTGTTTTTCCAGAGGTTTTTTAATCCTTATCCTCATTTCCCCCCCCCCCCTTCTTTGTTCCTCATTTGTCTTTTCTTGTGGAGTTCCTTCCACACCTTCTATAGGGGCATCCTCCTCTTCTCCCAGCTACAATGCCTTCGCTGTCTGGATCACCCACACTTTACGAAGCAGCCTTCTCTTGCTGGGCAGCTGGGCTGTTTCGGATCTTTGATATTACAAGCAGCAGTGCAATGACTAACCTTGAACCCATGGAAGACCTTCTGCTGAAGAGTTAGTTGATGGCCCAGAAGATGGCCACATCCTGGACCCAGTCTCCTGCAGGCTAGTTACCTCAAGAGCAATAATTGGCTGCAGAGCCGGGAGGTCTTCTATATGCCTTATGAAAGCGGGCCTCTCATTGGCGGGGCTGCCTGGTGCTTGGTTTTCTGAGTCTCATTTTGTTTTTTCTTTTTGGTGGATCAGGAACCACCCTAGATGGGTAGTTAAGGTTTAGTGTAGGGTTGCTAAATTAGGCAAATTGGGACATGCTTATACTAACAACTAATTGGCTGTTTATCTAAAATCCAAATTAAGCCCTAGCTGGTGTGGCTCAGTAGATAGAGCGTTGGCCTGCAGACCAAAGGGTCCTGGGTTCGATTCCAGTCAAGAGCAGGTACCTCGGTTTCAGGCTCCTCCTCAGCCCAGGCCCTGGTCGGGGCTCATGCAGGAGGCAACCAATCGATGTGTCTCTCTCACATTGATGTTTTTCTCTGTCTTTCCCTCTCTATTACACTCTCCCTAAAAATCAATGGAAAAGTATCCTTGGGGGAGGATCAACAACAACAAATATTCCAATTTCATTGGGCTTCCTGTATTTGATCTGGCAGCCCTAGCTTAGTGTCAACCTAGAGCAGAGATTCTCAACCTGTGGGTCATGACCCCTTTGGCGGTCAAACGACCCTTTCGCAGGGGTCGCCTAAGACTATCCTGCATCTCAGATATTTACATTACGATTCATCACAGTAGCAACATTACAGTTATGAAGTAGCAACAAAAATTATTTTATGGTTGGGTCACCACATGAGGAACTGTATTAAAGGGCCAGAATGTTGAGAACCACTGACCTAGAGATTTAAACTTTGAAGGACTCTTGGGATTATGTCTCTGGAATTAAAAAGAAAGCCAGACTTGGGCCAGCATCCACAGCGGTGGTTGAACAAATCCACAGCTGGGTCAGAAGCTCAAGTTTGAGTCCCATCTCTGCCATGTGCCTCCAGCACAGACATCAAAATAGTTCAGTAGAACCACTTACTGGTACATTCTCACCTATAGCTGATAGGAAACTAAGTAAATCCCTTAGCAAATTGCGCTGTCCGCCCAATGCCACGCTTCTGGCTTGGGGAAGAATGATGGGCATTATTGTTTCTCTATGCAAGTTGCTTGATTTGGGTGAACATGAGAAGTAGGTATTAACCCCCCGCTCCCCCAACAATTCCTGCTGCCTGTTTCCACTCTTAGATCCTGAAAGTCAGGGCCCAAAAGGAGAGAGGACTTTAATAGCACTTTTATAACAAGGATGCAGCTTGAACCCTTTTAGTTGGAACAAATCATATTCTTTATTAGAAATTTGCAGATACCATGAGTCTGCTCTTTGTAAATGACACGTGGACACACAACACAGGCTACACAGTTCCTTAGTATGGAGTATGTTCTTAGCATTACAAAGCCGCCCGCCATAATGAACCTTGTCTTTTGGGATTTTTTGTTGCTGTTGTTAATTCTCACTCGAGGATATTTCCTCCCCCTCCCCCATTGATTTTTAGAGAGCGTGGAAGGCAGGGGGAAAGAGACAGAGAGAAATAGCCATGTGAGAGACACATCGATTGGCTGCCTCCTGCACACACCCTAACCCGGGCCAGGGATGGAACCTGCAACTCAGGCACATGCCCTTGACTGGAATTGAACCTGGCTACTCTTAACCACTGAGCAACCCGGCCAGGGCTAATCTTGCCTTTTTGTTTCTCATCCCGCCTGTTAAAGTGAATTGTGAGGCACCTCTCTGCTCAGGGCTTTGTTTCCTTTTACCTTGAAATGAAAGTGTTCTGAAGGTGTCCTTCACAGGATATGCAAATTTGTGTGACAAAAATCTCCTTTCCTGTTGAGGACTGGTCACACACGAGTATCAGAGTTCTCCAGAAAAGTCCTAAGGGTCAGATGCTTTGAAAAAAAAAAAAGCCCCCGATGCAAATAACGGAGGAGATGACTTGCTTAAAAAGAGAAAAGGCTATTTATGGATGCAATGGGCTCCAATAGTCTGCCTGCCTTGAAAAATCCAAAGCAGTTTTGCCAGGTGGGTATTACAGAGAGTCTGTCTGGCCATGTGGCTTGCGTAGATCCATTAAGTAAATTCATTAGATGTCAGGTAGAGTGGAAAGAACAGCCTCTTGTGTCTGAGAGATGGAACTTCCTAGTAAAAATGGTAACTCACACCTGTACATTCCTCCATTCTATTCATGATTCCATTGCGTTAGAAGTGCTATCACTCACAAAGCTGGAGAATAAAACACCTGCATGGGAGCTGGTGTGAAAGCCGGATTTGCCCACAAGGAAGCTGATATTCTAAGAACTCATAGATCTAGTAATATGCAAAACTGGGCTACAGCTCATGTGTTTTTGAGACTCCACTGGCCATGTTCTTTCTGCAAGTCATCTAATCTGCCAGGTCCTCGGCCACTGAACTAGAAAATAACAAAAAGGGTTTTTTGAGTTTGTGATTCTAATTTATTTTCCATATTTGATGAAACTATTCATATTAGATGCTGGGTAACAAACCACTGCGAAACTTATCAGCTTAAACAGCTACCATTTTATGTGTTCACCATTCTGTGGGTTGGCAGGGCTCTGCTGGGCTGTTCTTCTGTTGGTCTCAGTTGGGGGTCTCATGAGGCTGAAGTCAGATGACTTTGTTCACATGTCTGGTGCCCAGTGGGGAAGATTGGGAGCCTATGACCTTTTTCTTTTCTTTTTAATCCTCACCTGAGGACATTTTTCCATTGATTTTTAGAGTGAAAGAGAGAGGGAAAGACAGATAAATATCGATGTGAGAGAAACACATTGGTTGATTGCCTCCTGCATGCGCCCTGACCAAGGCCCAGGCCAGGGAGGAGTCTGCAACCAAGGTATGTGCCCTTTCTGATCACCCTCACCTGATTGGCCCTCTGAACCTCTGTCATCTTTCCCCGACACTTGGCCTGTCCATCCTGTAGCACAGCTGGATTCGGTGAGACCTGTCACAAGCCATGAAACACTTCCAGATGTGCGACTGCATTGCTAGGTGGAACTGAAGTGTTTTTGGTGTTTCCAGCACTCCTTCACGTTCTCCCTCCCTTCTAGTACATTCTATCACATTCTCTCTTAAATAGATCTGCCCCCGTCGACCTGGTTTTAGTTCTTTATATTTCACTGGGACTTGAAGACAAAAGGTTGCCACACTTGTTAGCCACACTGAGTGTTACTGGGCAAACGTAATTATAAATTTACTTTGTCCCCATGGGGTAACTGAAAGCATCAGTGAACAGTTGTTTTTAGGGAGCAGGAAACTTCCTGGCACTTCTGAAACCAAAGCACATG
Source organism: Murina feae (assembly GCA_004026665.1). Lineage (NCBI taxonomy): Eukaryota > Metazoa > Chordata > Mammalia > Chiroptera > Vespertilionidae > Murina > Murina feae. The sequence continues at coordinate 28,892 of PVJC01011106.1, forward strand.
CAAAACCTCTAGGGGCCTACACTTAGGTTTGGTCTGCTCTACCTTTGGATCCTGAGTATTATTCCTTTGCTGTGGCGTAAACCCATTGTGTGATCTACAATTTTATAGGAAACATCTAGAATGGCACCAACATGGATGCCTTGGGGGCAGGGACACTGCAAATCCACCCTTCAGAAATACCTTCCAAATGGAAAAGAGCTGACTTCAGAACACTTCTGGCTTTTCTGTCCTTTGCTGTGGTGGCCGACAGTTGGGAAATAGCACACACATTGTCAGGTGCCCTAGAGAACACAACACTCTGCCCAAACACATACCCCCAAACGATGATACACACCATGAAGGAAAGAGGCAGCATGACTTTATTGAGATGTTTTAGCACAGCGTCGGAAGATCTTACAATCTCATGTTCTAAACCAATACAAGCACTGCAAGTGATATGCTCCCAATCTAGCCGACATCTCCCCTAAGAAAGGACAGTTATCCTACGAGTTATTGTATGAATACAGATTAAGTTGGAGGCTGAGCGATTCTGGGATGTCCACATTTCTCTGCTCCCCTTTTTGGCTAGATGTACACCAAGTCAGCCTCCACTGTCGCAGGGCTGGGCAGGGCCCACTGTCTGCATTGTTCTCACTTAAATGCTTCTGCATCAGCAGCAATAAAAGCGAGTGCTGGGCCGAACTGAAGCCAAGGAGCTCATGTCCACACCGCCACTGCATGTGGCCTAGTCTAGTCTAATAAGTTAATCAATGTATTGGAAGCACTTGCAAACACACACGTGGTGCTGAAGAATGTAACAAGCAAGCAGCTCCCAATTCAGGGAATTACAACACATTTTCTATCATGTTTAATCTGCAGATCATTATTGGAAAATTAATTCTATGTTACTATCAATGTTAGATAAGGTAATTACCTTCAAATCAACTGGTTTTAGTCACAGCAACATGTCCACGCTTATATGCCAAGCTAAGTATGCGTATGTGTGTTCGTAACTACATTTTCACTTCTCTATGCGTAGAGAGTCCCAGAAATACAGATGTCACTCATTTGTCAAAAAATTAAAACTACACAGCATCGAAATAAACTCTTTACATATGTCAAGTGGGCTCTTTTTAGATACAGTCATCTGCAGTACACAGCTGGCTTTCCCAGGCTATGTCATTGCGCCTCCAAAATGACACTCTGCAGTGACCAAAATGGCACTCTTTCACCTCCATTCCAGCTCTGCTGCAATGAAGTTTGAGACCTTAAAGCAGTGCTTCTCAACCTTCTGGCCCTTTAAATACAGCTCCTCATGCTGTGACTCAACCATAAAATTATTTTCGTTGCTGCTTCCTAACTGTAATGTTGCTACTGTTATGAATCGTAATGTAAATATCTGATATGCAGGATGGTCTTAGGCGACCCCTGTGAAAGGGTCGTTCGACCGCCAAAAGGGTCGCAACCCACAGGTCGAGAACCGCTGCCTTAAAAGCTGCTTTACTGGTTCATGGCTTCAATAGATTTCTCTTTTGTACCCGCAGAATTTAAAGATGTGATTCTGATCTCCCAGGTTTAAGATTCAGCAGAGGAAGAGGGGGAGACTGCTGCTTATGATTCTATGCGGGCAAGTTCTCCTCTTCTGGGGACGGAGGATTCAGCTGATTGCACACCAATGTGCATGCAATGAAATTCACCAAGAGGCAAGCAAGCCTTCTGCAGACTCAGGGAGGCACCTCACATAGGAGGGTGTCATGAAGGGCCATCTCGGGGAGCAAGCAATCTTCCCTCCACCGCCACTCCTGGGCTCCCATGCGAATATCATTTCAATGCAGGAGCTAATGCTTACTTATTGGTACCTTTTGTGTGGGCCTTTCTTGCCCCCATTTTTCAGGTAGTGGCGTTAGTTGAAATAATCGGTTGCCTAGACTTGCTGCTTCTGACTAGGAAAAATAAAAGCATATTCAAAATCAAAACTAATGACGTGGAAATACGCATTTGGTGTAACTCGCCAAAATGCACCTTTTTATTAATGTCGAAAGCAAATTTGTGATCTGATTAGTCAAGTTGAGGGGGCTTAAACGGTTTTGTTTTGGTGGAAAACCACACCATGAAATTATTGGGGAAAAAGGCAAAGTAAAAGCTAGAGCTAAAAATGTCACCTAAGACAACAAGACAACAGGACAAGAGATGCCCCAAGAACTGTCCATCCCAGATGGACAGGCAGATGTGGCCGTGACCGTGGGCGTGGACACTCTCTCAGAAACGGGTTCTAAACCCGATGTCTCACCGAGCATCATTTGGGGATCTGAAAACATGACATTTCTAAAATGTGACCGTTACAACGTGTTTTTCAGGAGTGGTAACAGTGATTGGCCGTCTTACACGACAAAAATTTGATCCCAATTAAGCACAAAGAATCATGGCGTGATAAATTTTCTAAAGTGTTCTTAAAAGGGCTCACTCTATACCCGTGTCCATAAGCATTATCACTGTACGCCTGCATGGAAGTCTCTATCCTAACGTCACCGCTGGCAACCCTGACGTATATAAATTAGGAACTTCCACACACTGGAATTAGATACTAGAAAGTTGTGGCCTCAAAATGTTGACAGGACAAAGGAAAATGTCACCTGTCAAGATGACAGGAATATTTCTGATTTATGACGGTGCACAGATCAATAACCCGCCCTCGCCCCAAACTGGAAAGAAACGGTCTCGGGGTGCAGAGAAGGAAACAGTGGCTCTTCGAGGGCACAAAGATCTGATGTCTTGCGTTCTAACAGCTGAGTCTAAAGCTAAGAATCAGGTGAAAACACACTAGGCAAAAGCCAGGAGGCTCGCTCCACACTCCCGTCTGGATTCACAGCGGCACGTGGCTGAACAGGTAAGACACGGATTCACCGTTGTGGGTCCTGCGGATCGCCTCGGCCAAGATCATTGAAATGTCAATAACCTAAATGCCAAACACAGAGAAGGGGCCGGGAAAGCGAGGCATCAGATTTCATTACAGACATAAAAGCCCCAAAACCTACAGTATTTCTCCACCTGCGAGATGAGCCTGCGATCAAGACCGCCCACACCCACTTTTGAGAGGACAGGCAGCGTTGGGCCAGTCTCCAAAGTTACAACCTGTGACACCAAACCCTTTGGGATCCTGGAAGCAAGACTTGCAGGGCAGACACTCAAAAGCTTTTCAGGGCCCTGGCTAACCAGAAACGCCCTTTTCTCAGGTGTTTATTTATAGATTTTTATTGATTTCAGAGAGGGAGCAGGAGAGAGAGAAACAGCAGTGATGAGAGAGAATCATGGATTGGCTGCCTCCTGCACGCCCCTACACTGGGGATCAGGCCTGCAACCCGGGCATGTGCCCTGACCCGGAATCAAACCCGGGACCCTTCAGTCCGCGCAGGCTGATGCTCTAGCCACTGAGCAACACCGGCAGGGACCGTTTGTTGTTTTTAAATATAATTGATTTTATTCGATTATATGGAAGATTTCTTCTCTTGGTTTCAGAAAATGCAGTGACTGTGTAACTTAAGAGCACAGCTATCATGATTCTAACTCAAGGACCAGTCAACGACTGCTTTTTCTGTAAAGGGCTCAGTAATAAATATTTCCTACTTTATAGGCCAGACTCAACTCAGTTGTTGTAGTGTGAGAACAGCCATAGACAATATATAAATGAGCGGGCATATTCCAATAAAACTTTATTTACAAAAGCAGATGGCGGGCCAGATTGGGCCAGTGAGCAACTGCTCGCAGACTCTCAACTGCAACTAATCAGGTAGACTTGCTGGGCCATATGTTCATTATGTTTAGCTTCAGCACAGCCTGTTTCCTGCTGTTTTTCTTTTTTCTTTAAATATATTTTCACTGATTTCAGAGAGGGAGAGGGAGAAAGAGAAACGTCAGTGATGAGAAAGAATCATGGATCGGCCGCCTCCTGCACACCCCACACTGGGGACGGAGCCTGCAACCCGGGCCTGTGCCCTGATCGGGAATCAAACTGTGACCTCCTGGTTCATAGGTCGACGCTCAACCACTGAACCACACCAGCTGGGCCCTACTGTTTTTCTACTGTGGTTTCATTCACTTGCTATTTCTGACTTTGACCTCTGCCAGCCCCAGCCTTTCTCAGAGACCTAGCATGCATGAGGCCCTCCCATGGGAGAAGCTGCGACCGCTGCTGACAGTGGTCTCAGGGAGCAGTCACACTCAGAAGACTCGATGCTGTTTTTCGGGATCTAAGGTAGGAGCCTCGCTGCCTGGCTCTGCCTGCAGTGTAGACAGTACCTGGATCTTGGAGCAGTGACTCATTTTGTCCTCTTGCGGGATTGTGTTTGTGACAACAACGGCCTCAAAGGCGGCACTATTTATTCTGGAAATAGCCGGCCCAGAGAAGATCCCATGGGTGAGGATGGCATAAACTTTGGTGGCTCCGGCCGAGATCAGCCTATAAAACAGAAGACAAAAAAAACCCACAAAAAACAAAAAACAAACAAGCCGCAAAACAAACAAACAAACAGTCTCTTCTTAGTGTGAATTCAAAAGCATAAAGGATAGCATGAAACCGATGTCATTCCCATTGATTAGCCCAGCGGTTCTCAACCTGTGGGTCGCGACCCCTTTCACCGGGGTCGCCTAAGACCATCCTCCATATCAGATATTTACATTACGATTCATAACAGTAGCAACATTACAGCTATGAAGTAGCAACGAAAGTAATTTTATGGTTGGGGGTCACCACAACATGAGGAACCGTATTAAAGGGTCACGGCTTTAGGAAGGTTGAGAACCACTGGAGTAGCCGAAAACAATCTTTAAGGTACGTGCTGGCAACATACGTTGTCTGCCTTGAATCCAGGACTACTGACCTTGGCCTTGAGCCCCGGGATTTCTCTGTTGCATTGCACCCTGGGTTGCACTATGGCAGTTCCTCCCTCCCTCCTCCCCTCAGCTGGGACCACCCAAAATGTCTCTTAGGGAGCAACACTGCCCTGAGCTGAGAGCCACTGGTTTAAACCCAAACAGCCAGCATACCATCATTTTGACATATGAATATGAGAAAATCATTGATTTGCTTTGTGAATCCTCAATGGAGAATATTTCTCCATTGATTTTTGCAGAGAGTGAAGGGGGCGGGGGGAGGTGAGAGAGACACACATTGATAGGTTGCCCAGGGATCAAGCCTGCAAACCGAGGTATGTGACCCCAACTGGAATCAAACCTGGGGTCCTTCAATCCTCGGGCCGACGCTCTACCCACTGGTCCACACCGGCCAGGGACCATTGAGAGACTTTATGTTCCTGGTTTCGTACTGTCTTTGAAGGCTGCAGTGAAGGCTGAACAGAAGGAAGTGGGGCCCGAGAAAGCCCACAAGACAGTCTCTTTCCTTCTGTGCTATTTCAGGGGACACACCTGCTCGAACCCTTTATAAAATCTGCTGACACCTCAACCTTGGAAATGAAAACCAGGCCATAGATGACCAAGGTCTTCCTCTTACCAAGGAAAAATAAATGGGCCTACACTCTTCTTTGGTCTGAAATGCCAATGCTAAGCAAACAGAAATAATTAAGAAAACCAGTGCCCGGCCTGCATGGCTCAGTGGTTGAGCATTGACCTGTGAGCCAGGAGGTCACAGTTTGATTCCCTGTCAGGGCACAGGCCCGGGTTGTGGACCCAGTCCCCATTAGGGGGCATTCAGGAGGCGGCCGATCCATGATTCTCTCTCATCATTGATGTTTCTCTCTTTTTCTCTCTCTCTCCCTTCCTCTTTGAAACCAATAAACATATATTTAAAAAAAGAAAAACAGGCCCAAATTTTTAAAGCTGAAAATTTTCCCTTCTTAATGAGATAGCCTGACACTGTCCCAAATTGCCCCTCATACTTGTCAGCAGCATGGCAGATGGTGCCACACGTGTCGGCCATGTCATCCACGAGAATGGCCACGCGGTTCTTCACGTCGCCCACCAGCACCATCCGGTCCACTTCATTCGCCTTCTTCCTCTCCTTGTGGATCAAGGCAAATTCCACATTCAACCTGTCCGCTATGGATGTGACCCTGCGCAGACGCAAAAGGACTTGTTAAACACGGTCAATCAAAACATCTCCTTCTCTCCCGTTGTACGTTAGGAATGTCCTAACCAACTGCACTCAAGATAATGAAGGAATCAGGTCTCGCTTGTAAGGCCATGCCTGGCCTGGGGTATTCCCGAGCCACTCATGGGGGAAATGTGCTAGGGAAGTGGCCTATCTTTTGTGGCAGCTGGGGACAAATGTCAGGGTGCCGTGACCGCTGGGTAAAGCTACTGGATGAGAAACTGATATTCAGTTTGTTGGTGTGGCATGGTAGTGGCTTTTTTAAAGGGATATTTATTGAAGCTGGGGACAGTGAAGCAAGGAAGGGCCTAGGATAACAGGAGAGGGACTATTTGGGGAAATGAGCTGAGGCTGGGCTGCTGTGGCTCACTAAGAGGTCAGGGAAAAGGGAGCCTTGGGGACAGGTTGAGGGGTTAGCCTGGGACAAGCTGCCACTGCCCACTGCTGCCCTGGTTGCAAGCCCTTAGGGTCCCTTAGAGTTTAGGAGATGAGTTCCTGTGGGGAAAGAGGGTCGAATGGGGGGGGGCGGGGCACAGGCATGCTCCTGGGAGGGAAAGTGCTTGCCTGGTAGTTTTAAAATCACAGGCACAAGCTGAAGCCAGTTCCCTGGAAACTGCCATTTGCACATTGGGTCATTGTCTGGCTGGTATTTTACCAGCTTCCAACTTGATCAAAGACTACAGGCATCTTTTTCAGATCTGAATGGTGTTTCTACATTGACATCAGCAGTGACATCTGTTACCTCAAGCAAAGGACAGAGATGAAAATGAGACCTAAGGCAAGGCCACCTTTGCTCCATGATGGAAGCAGCTTCCGTGGGGATGACAAAGGGTAATGTCTTTGTAAATGCATCGCTGAACTGGAAGAGCAAGAGGGGATCCACGGAAGCAGAGCCTGGAAAAGTAGGGGATCCTGAGAAGCTGGTACGCAGCTAAGTTCCTCCCCTGACGGTGTCTACGGAACCTTAAGTGAACTTGTTTCGTTTCCATGGAGGAGATAAGGGGGGCATGAGAGAAAGCCTCGGGCTCAGCTGAGACCAGAGTGTAATGGGAGACTCTATATAACCCAGGGATGATGGCGGTTAGCTCTTCAGAGTAGGGAGTAGAGGTAAACCGGCTGCCCAGGTGCAGACAGGGAGGATGCGTGTGTGTCAAACTTCCACACTTAGTGGAGAGAGAGTTGCCAACTACACGTAGGCGCTCCTGAGCGTGATCCGTCCAAACCCCCATGCTGTGTATGATGAACACCCTCAAGCAGAGAATTTAATTCGAAGTGATACCTTGGGGTAGCACTCCGAGGAAAAGGAATGGTAACAGGTGCACTGAGATGCCGCAGGGCGGGGAGAGGTAAGCAAAGACAGCAGTCAATACGTGGACAGACCTAAGGAAATGTTGATTGTATAAAACCACAATAATAATGTCTAATTGGGGGGCGGGGGAAGGACACTACAGTGGACAATAACTTTAAAGCACAAAAGATGGTGGTCACGAATCAAAATGCCAGTAATCGTAACAGACAAAGACCATTAGATTAGCTAAGAGAGGACACCAACTTCAGATCTCCAAAGTCCACAAAGCAGAGGGAAGCGTCACCATGGTGAGGCCCATGCTCTTTCTACCTTCACCCAACGCATCCTTCCACCTCCAACCCCAACCAAGCCGCACCAGCTCCACCTTCATTTCTCAATCCCTTTACCACTGGTTTCCGGATTTAGGGATTGAATTGAGCAAAAAAAATTACTTTTGAATACTGACCAAGATTTACCCCCATAATCACCTTAACACATACACTATCTCTATGCCAACTGCATAGAAGAGGAGCTATTTAAACTCTAATTCAAGAAAGCTAGTTTCTCAGAAACCAAGACAGATTTTCCTAAGAAAAGACACATTGTATATACGGCCTGGCCCATAGCCCACCACCACTATTGTGGCCTAAGTGTACGCCCGTGCAGCTGTGAAGTTCAAGTTTAACCTGCATTCACACCTCTGCCAAGTGATTCTGCTCTCCTACCCTGTGAACAAGCAGATCAGCAGGGAGACCCAGGTGGGGGTGAGGGAGGGGAGCTGAGCTATGTGGCTTTATAGGGATGGGGGTGAACATGGGACATGAGGGGGGAACCCCACCCATTTCAGGTACCCAATGCTAATGCCAGAAGCAGGAAATAAAGGAAACTATCCCTACAAAAGCCCGAGTTACTAGAACATTTCTATTCCTAAAAAGCTTACAACTCTTCCTTTGCATGTAGGTAACTGAGATTTAATATATAATCCTAACAAATAATGTTGAGAAATGTATCACTCGGAAATCTTAAGCGGAAAAAGCTAGAAGAAAAATAACGCATAGTTTGGTTTCCATTTCTTCTGGACACATTTACACTCTTTCTAAAAGAAAAACAAAAATTAAATCTGGCCCGACCAGCGTGGCTCAGTGGTCACGGTTGGATTCCCGGTCGGGGCACATGCCTGGGTAGTGGGCTTGATCCCCAGTAGGAGGCATGTAGGAGGCAGCCAATCTATGATTCTCTCTCATCATTGTACCAGTTTTAGTTAATATTGACTGTCTCAACAGTGGCCGGTATGTTTCCTTCTAATTTGTTCTTAGCAGTCAACTAGTCAAGCTTCGAAAACTACCCAAGAGGGACCTCTGGTGGCGACATTAAGTACTTTTTGACTGGGAGCGAGTCAAGCCTCGAAGCTTTTTCTAAGGCAGCAAGTTCCTGTTTGTGGGATGGATATATATGTTCCTTGGAACATATGACTTTTTGCATCAAGTAAAGAAGTCACAGTTAATGTAAGCTGCACATATCGTGTGTTACTTGAGAGGCCGTTCTGTTAGTTGGGAAACAGCTGATTCCAGAATATGAGGATGACACGTGTAGCAGAAACTAGGGGAAGGGAAAAAGGAAGTGGCAAACACTTGAAAAGGAACAGCCCTGTAAACCTGATTTCCTGGCAGAGGGAGCAGGCGTGGGACTGCAGGGGCTGTGAGCAAATAGCCTTGCAATGCCAGCCCCTTATTCTGTCAGCTGATTCTGCCCTTTTTATTTTATTATTATTCATTTTTTAGAGAGAGAGAGAGAGCACGTGGAAGGGAGAGGTAGAGACAGACAGAGAAACATCGATGTGAGAGAGACACATCGATTGGTTGCCTCTTGCATGTGCCCTGACTAGGGCCAGCGATTGCCCTTGACCCGAATTGAACCCGGGACCCTTCAGTCCACAGGCTGACGCTCTATCCACTGTGCCAAACTGGTTTGGGCTGATTCTGCCCTTTTTAAAGCAGGAGTTAACAGGGGGACTTTCCATAAAAGATGGTGTTTCATGTCAATAAGAGGGAGTTGGATTATTTAACCAATAGTTTTAGAACAGCTAAATGGCTGAGGGGAAAAAAGAGTTGGATTCTTATTTCACTCTTTATTCCAAAAACAATTTTCAGGTCAAAGAAAACTGGAAGATTAAAAAAGAAAAGTGACTTGGGGTGGTGAACACACAATACAATATACAGATGACGTAAACATATTTCCTATAAAATTAAAAAAAAAGAATAAACATATTTCCTATAAAATTAAAAAAAATAATAAACATATTTCCTATAAGATTAAAAAAAGAAGAAACATATTTCCTATAAAATTAAAAAGAAAAAATAACAATATACAGATGATGAATTATAGCACTGTACACCTGAAACCTATATAATTTCATTAACCAATGTCGCCCCAATAAGATCATTAAAAAGGAAAAAGAAAAAAAAACCTTAAAATAAACAAAATCATGGGAGAAGAAAAATGATGCAAGAGGGTGAATCCTTCAGAAACCCAGGAGCCATCACTGAAGAAAAGATAGGACTACATAAGAATGTTAAAAGTCCTGCAGACAATAAAAATACACAAAGGGGAGAAATGAAAAACTTGGGGAAATATCAGCACCTTCCCGCGCCCTCCCGCGCCCCAAACCAAGTACACAAGAAACAAAGGTGTGACCTCTCCCTGGGCGGCAGGCCTTACAATCCAAACTAAAAGGCCTCCAGCCAACAGGACAATAGGTGACAGGTAGGAATAGACCTTCAGGGAAAATAAACACGCCTGAAAGGGCGCTTGACTTTATCCGCAGCAACTCAACATGAAAAGGTTTCACTGACAGAGAAGAAGGTTTATGCCACTGTATGTGCTCACCAGCAAATCTATGATGAAAAAAAAGAAACAAGCCTAGCAAACCACCTCTCACACCTCCTCAAGAAGCGCCTCAGGAAGATTCCAGAAGAAAGCACTGTTGTCATAGGAGATGAAGATCTTCCAGCAGGACAAGATGTGGAGGTGGGCCTGGCCAGCATGGCTTAGTGGTTGAGCATCGACCTATGAACCAGGAGGTCATGGTTTGATTCCTGGTCAAGGTACATGCCCGAATTGCGGGCTGGATCCCAAGTAGGGGGCCTGCAGGAGGCAGTCGATCAATGATTCTTTCTCATCATGGATGTTCCTGTCTCTCTCTCCCTCTCCCTTCTTCTCTGAAATCAATAAAATATATATATATATTTTAAAAAGATGTGGAGTGGAAGACAGTGATATTGATGATCCTGAACTTGTGCAGGCCTAGGCTAATAACGTGGGTGTGTGCCTTAGTTTCTAACAAAAAAGTTTAAAGTAAAAAAAAAAGTTTTTAAATAGTAACAGCTTTATAAGAATAAGGATGTAAAAAAAATACAGGGTATCTCCCAAAAATGTATACAAACTTTAACAGCAGGGAGTTCAATTTTGACAATGAAATGTATTTTTAATAAACACTGCCTTTATAATTATTCAAAGTATGTGCATACATTCTTTGGGACACCCTATATTTCTGTATAATGTGTTTGTTTTAAGTTAAGTGTTATTACAAAAGAGTCAAGAAGTTAAAAAGAATTTTAAAGTTTATAAAAAGTTACAGTAAGCTAAGATTAATTTATGATTGAAGACATTTAAAAATATATTTAAATGTACAGTGGACTATAGCAGTGTACAGTGATGTCCTGGGCCTTCTCATGCATTAACCCTCACTCACTGAGTCACCCAGAGCAGCTTCCGGTCCCGCAAGCTGCATCATGGTAAGTGCCCCATACAGGTGCACCATTTGTATCTTTCATGCTGTATTTTTACTGTGCCTTTCTAGGTTTAGCTACATTACCATTGTGTTACAATTGCCTATAGCATTCAAGTATATTGACATGCTGTACAGGCTTGTAGCCTAGGAGCAGCAGGTTACACCATGTAGCCTAGGTGTGTAGTAAGGTATACCATCAAGGTTTGTGCACTCTGTGACATTCACACAGGGAAATGGCCTAATGTCGCATTTCTCAGAACATATTCCCATCGTTAAGCGATGCTTGACAGAACAAACAATACCTATAAGTGAAGAACAAAACTGGTTAAAGGAATCATAACGTACACATACAATGGGGTATTACCAGAGGCAAAAAACAAACAAACAATGGAGCAAATTAAGTTTTAATAAAAGCACAGCAAAGGAGTGCGTACAGCATGTTACCATTTATGTGAAATAACGAGGGAGATTAATGTCATTCTGACACGGGAAAGAACAGAGGTCTCTAAAGGTGGAAACGGGATGCTACTCTGTTTGAATGTTGGCGAAGACCGTTATATTTTTAGAGTATATATTGAAAATTAGGGTTGGGATAGGAAAAGGCCACAAAGGCTTCTGGAATAGATTTTTTTTTTGGCTTATTAGCTGCCAAAGTATATTTTTCTGGTTAAAAAAAGAAATATGACAGACACAAAAGCCACATATTGTATGATTCCATTTATATGAAATGTCCAGAGAGCCCATTCCACAGACAGGAAGTAAGGTGAAAGGTTGCCAGGCTGGAGGGAGAGGGAATGGGGAGTGACTGCTAATGGGTATGGCGTTTCCTTTGGGGTGATGAAAATGTTCTGGAAGTAGGTAGTAGTGATGGATGCACAAATCGGTGAATATACTGAAAACAACTGAACTGTGTACTTTTTAAAAATGTTTTTAGAGAGGAAGGGAGAGGGATAGAGAGACAGAAACATTGATGAGAGAGGAACATCATTGATAAGCTGCCTATTGCACGGCCCCCACTGAGGATTGAGCCCGCAACATGGGTATGTGCCCTGACCAGGAATTGAACCAGTGAGCTCTTGGTTTCTTGGTAGATGCTCAACCGCTGAGCCACACAGGTTGGGCTAAACTGTGAACTTTTTAAATGGGCAAACTGTAGGTATGGGAATTATTTCTCAAGAAAGGTGTTGTTAAATAAATATATTTTTATTGATTATAGAGGGGAAGGGAGAGGGAGAGAGAGATAGAAACATCAATGATGAGAGAAAATCATTGATCGGCTGCCTCCTGCACGCCCCCTACTGGCGACCGAGCCCACAACCGGAGCATGTGCCCTTGACCGGAATCAAACCTGGGACCCTTGAGTCCACAGGCTGACATTCTATCCACTGAGCCAAACCAGCTAGGGCAAGAAAGGTGTTATTATTAATAACAAGTTACATCTCATGCTCACGTGCCCCTTGGCCCACTTATTCACCTCTAACCTTGCATCAGGCCAGTGGACTTGCCATATTGAACACAGATTCCACTGCGCGCCTTAAGTAAGTTCCAAGTACTTAAGTTCCAAGCGGAACTGCAAATAATGCCACTGGAAACCACTCCGAAATGTTGCTCACGTTCCCGTCCTCTTAATCAGACAACACACATAGTGTCTTGCACCTGGAGGGCCTGGCTGGGGAGCGTTTGTGAGCATCGCACTCAGTGCTGGGCAGACACGGTGCTGCTCCCCGCCCTGTCCCTGCCCAGCTGGGGTCTTTGCAAGTTAACTTTCTGCTTCTGCCTTTTACGTATTTGTGATCTCCTTCAATGGCCGCTGCCTGCTGCTGTCAGAGACGCATCTCCAGCTGCGCCCCAGTTTCCCGCCTCATGTGCTGGAAACCTAAGCAGTAGTGACACTTAGCCACAAAGGGGCTCTCCTCAGGGTCAAGACCTGCACTTTCCGGGCTGCTCGGGAGCTTGGAGCGTCAATCCTAGTGTCCAGTTGGGCCGCAGGTGGATAAGAGGCAAATGACGGACAGGCATTTGCAAGTTAAACAAGTCCCAAAGCTTGGTGGCCACGGTCTCCTCTCCCCCCCCGCCCCCCCCCCCGCCCCGCACATTTAGCGTCCCTGCTTTCTCCTGGGGCTGCTGGACAGAGGCCTCTTCTAGCTGCTACCCCTCACCC
>PVJC01011107.1:0-42245 GCA_004026665.1 Murina feae
TTAAAGGAATAGGCAAAAAAGACGGTACAAAAAAGCTAAATTATTTTTTATAAAAACAAAATGTCAATTGATAATATCTAAAATAAACAAATTGAGAAATATGAATAGAAACTTATTAAAATGTATCGAAAGAAATAGCCAAAAAGTATTAACATTAGACACCTAAGAAGAACATAATTGGGAATTGAGAAAGGGGTGGGTAAGTGTGTTTTGTTTTATATCAAGTTTCTTAATTTTTTGTACTTGTATTTGTTTTATTTTTTAAAAGAATTATAAATGTTTATATCATAAATCTCAACTAATCATTAACTTTGATTTTTATATCACTTTTAACATATCCTATCCACACTTCCTTTTAAGACTCTAGCCATCATTTCTAATTCTTTTCATATAAGCAAGTTTGCCATCAGATTAATTTTCTAACATTTTCAGTCTCCTTAGAGTTACTTCATATGCTTATTAAAGGAACATTAAATATTACCATGTCCTATCTAACAATAAGTCCTTTCCTAAAATACTTCATGTTTGTTTTTTACAAGAAAATCTCATTTTGTATGACACCCTTATTTCACAATCAATTCTAACCTGAAATAGCAAAAACATTTTACAGTGTCCAACACATCTCCTCTCTTTTATTATTATTTCAAGGCAAAGAAACTTTATCAAGAAATAACAATTTATCTCTCTGTGTGTGTGTGAGCAAAACAGGTAGTAAAATCCCTTAAAAACATTCCAGCACATAATGGAGAGATGCCATCAGAGACAAAACTGCTGGTTTCAGGATACCAGGTATTTCTGTGCATATATTCAAATCTATAAAATCAAAGGTAAGACAACTGTGTTTGCTTTTATTTCCCTTTGATGCTAACTTTTAAAAAGAATCTTTAAGTATCTCAGATGACAGCCACCAAAGAATGGCAATCTTTTAAAATGGCTGCTTTATTTTTAATAGGATAAATGAAATAAGGGTTTTAGAGAAACCACTTCATCTATTTTAAGAAAGAAAATTTTTCTTGTTTAAATCAACTCTCTCCAAAAACATAGGTATCTTATGTATTATGAATGATGGTGGTATGTGCCTTACACATGGCTTGTGCCTAGTAAATGGCAGCTATTGGATGGTGCATCCCAAGGCATTAAGAAAAATAGTTTTTAAAAAAGTAATATTATACATTTGAAAGTTAAGATTTTGCTAAACTTTTTATTACCAAGTCCAGCTATCAGACAGCAGGCATATTTACAGAGGTCTTCTACCTTTCAAAATGTTCTTTTGAGCAATAGGTAAGTTGTCTAAATGTTGATACATGCACTCACTTGCTGAAATCAATAGTATATTTATGTACAAAATTTTCTAACCGGGAGCCATAATAGGAACACTTATTATATAAACATATTGATTCAAAAGAGTAGGAGCAAAATAAAATGTTTAAACTGATGTGAATTGTTGAACTCAATAAAAAAAATATAAATTTGACTGAGTTAACACATCTTTAAAATAATGACTCATGTTAACTACACTTCATATGCAATAACTCAAAGATTATTGGGGGTGATAATAGTTTTCATTTTAATATGTTAAGTAACTATATAACATGTAACTAAACATAATTGTGTTTTGTCGTCCACAGAAAAGTCTAAATATATTTTAACATATGAATTACATACTACACAGTCAATTTCTACATAATCGAATAATTTATCTCTTAGGGAAGAGGAAATAGAGTATTTTCTTATTTCCAGAATTTTTTTATTCTTCTTTTAAAAATATTTTTAAAAATTATATATGCTATAAGCCAATATATTATATATTATAGATGCCATGTACGGTGTGAATATAATACATGTATAGAAAAATGAACAAATGTATTATATTTCTATAATTTCCATGTATAATCATAAATAAAAATCTTAATGTTATATCATAATACTAGAAGCCTGATTGATGCACGAAAATTGATCAAGGGGCCCAGGTCTCACAGCTGCAGCCGCTTGCCTCAGTGGCTCGCCTTGGTGGCTGCCTTGGCCCTCATAGCCCCAGCTTCGTCTGGAAGGTCACCCAGAAGGACATCCGATCTAATTAGTATATTACGCTTCTATTATTATAGATTATCAATGTATTATAAATAAAAACCCATATTACCATTATCCAAGTTAAGAGAATATTTCCCATACTCAAGAATCCTCCTTCTCAATTCATTTTTCAACTATCCCCCCAAACTACTGTTCTCATATCTAACACGACAGTTACGTTGTATCTATTTCTGAATGTTACACAAATAGAATCATGTACATGTGCTCTTTATGTCTACTTTCTTTTGTTCAACATTATGTTTGAGGATTCACTCATGTTGTCAGGTGTTGCAGCATTTTGTTCATTTTTATTGTGTTACTAGAGGCCCGATGCACAAAATCTGTGCAAGGGGTTCAGCTTCCACCGCCACTGCAGCTGCCTCGGCCCCTGCTGCTGTGGCTTTGTGCGGAAGATCATCTAGAACGACGTCCAGAAGGCTGTCTGATCTAATTAGCATGTTACCCTTTTATTATTATAGATAATATTCCTTACATGATTATACCATAAAGTATTTATCCATGCTAATATTAATGGTATTAATAGTGCTGCTCTGAGAATTCTGGGTGTGTGAATGGTGCACAGGTGTTCTCATTTCTCTTGAGTATATAAATACAAGTTGAATTGCAGCACCTTAGAGAATGTCTATATTAACTTCAGTAGAAATGCCAAAGAGTTTTCCAAAGTGCTGTATCAAACATACCTGGTCAAGGGCAAATAACTCAGCTGTAGGCTCCTCCCAGGGGCCGGCCTTGGTCAGGACTTGTGCAAGAGGCAACCAATCAAGGCTATTTCTCTCAGATCGATATTTCTCTTTGTCTTTCCCTCTCTCTTCCATGCTCTTTAAAAATCAATGGAACAATATCCTCGGGTGGGGATTAAAAATAAATAAATAAAACATACCTGGTTTTAAGTACTTTTGTGTCTCATTTTAACCACAGATAACTTTGTTGACTCTGGTATTCTGATAATGGTTTCTTAATCTATCAGGCATAATCATTTAAAATCGCACTTGATTTTATTGTTACTATCGTCAACAGATGAAACCTTAAATTGTTCTTCAGCTAAACAGGATTCTGTGGCATTCAGCATTTAAGCCACAAAGGGTGAAAGGAAAATTTTCTGTTAAATGTTGTATGCCACACAGATGACTGTACCTTATTCTTCTAAACAAACTAAAAGAAAACCTCCTGCCAGCTGAAATACAGACAAAAGTGGTGCCTTTTCTCAGTTGAATGCAAGCACATGCACTGTACATCAAAGTTCCCATTGTCTCCCATCCAAATTTCCACGGCAGAATACAGAGTACAAATGGCGATGTAAAAATGCACAGAACTGCAGAAATAAGCAAACTCAAGATGCATAAACAACTTTGCTAGTTAAAAAGCTGTATTTTTATGCATCATTACCAATTTCTTGTGCACACTACATATAAAGAAATCCTTTGATTAGGAACAATGAGGAATACTATATTTATTCCAAGTAATCCATTCCAGCAAAAGTCATTTGGACAATAAAAAATAGAACAAGTTTTTAAATTCTAGACTGTGAGGGTATCACATTCCCTGATATTTGAGCTTGCAAAATATGGTCAACAAAGCTAATTATAAAGAGGGTACATTTCATATTTTATATTTTAAAAGTTTAATGTTTCTCATGTTAAAATACTGTGGATAGTATTATATTAAGTGAATTTTTCTATTTAAGGTAACTATTTTACATTTTATCATATATCAATGATGTATGTGTCACCGATTCTAAACACAGACTTTAAAATCTATATCCCATAGGTAAAAACATAATTAAAGAGTGCTGCACATTAGTTTGAAAATGAGTTTCTTTTCATTTGTCTTTTAATTCACTTAATAAGCTAAAATACATAACAAACTTTGTCAATGGAGCATGTATTTATTCTTTCTTTCTAAAAAAAAAATATTTTTATTTATTTCAAAGAGGAAGGGAGAAGGAGAGAGAGATAGAAACATCAATGAGAAAGAATCATTGATCGGCTGCCTCCTGGTAGTCCCATACTGGGAATTGAGACCACAACCCGGACATGTGCCTTTGACCAGAATCGAATCTGGGATCTTTCAGTCCACAGGCCAATGTTCTATTCATTGAGCCAAGCTGGCTAGGGCACATTTATTTATTCTTTATGAACCATTACTTTGATAAACCAAAACAATAATACAGTATACCATTGTCCTCCAGTGAACAAGTATTATTTTCAATAGTATCTTTCCTCTAAGACAAAACTCATTAACAATAAAACTGGAATAATTTGAGAGACACATAAAATTTTTTTTTTTTACTATTTCCAGTGAATAGTCAAAAAAAGTATTCTGGTGTGGCCAGCATGGCTCAGTGGTTGAGCGTCAACTATGAACCAGGAGGTCACATGACCAGGTTGCAGGCTTGATCCCCAGTGTGGGGCATGCAGAAGGCAGCCAAAAAATGATTCTCTCTCATTATTTATGCTTTTATCTCTCTCTCCCTCTCCCTTCCTCTCTGAAATAATATATATATATATATATATATATATATATATATATACACACACACATATATATATTAAAAAAGGAAGTATTCTGAAAATAATAAAGTCTTCTTAATATTAAAAATAAATGTGCATTTTATCCATGACAATCCTTTATATTTCATAAATAATTACATTTTTAATAATTTTAATTCCAAATTGTAGTGGTTTTGAAGAGAAGAAACAAATTAAAGATGATAGTATAAGAGTTTGAGGTGTTCAGATACAGGTAAACAATTCTAAATAAATTAACATTAAATTATATTATCATTGTACTCAAATCATAACTATACCTATATAACTATATAATGGTGATGAGTTATAATGATAGGTAGATTTATTATCTATATTCTATATTTAAGAATGCAGGTTAAGTGCAAAATCTAGCTAAAGAAATTTTAAATGTTCCTTCTGAGAAATAATTTAAAAAATATTCCCTAAGTGGATGGCTGAGTTTTGAACTACAATATTATCTTTGCTTTGCAGAAAGACAAGCTACAGTATGAAATTGCATGAAATGGCTAAAATTAATCCTGAGAGTTTACAATTGAATCCTGGGTAGGAAGGAGCAAAAGGGTAGAATATAAGCAACATGAGAGGAGCCCAGTGACTTTGCCCTTTTTAACAAATTTTATGTATCAATGTTAAACTTATATTTGTTTTTAGAATTATTATGCATTAGCACATAAAATTTATGAAAAAATTTGGAGGATAAAAGAGCCTTAAAGCATTTAGAATTCCATCTATCCATTATCCTCATCCTTTTACCACTAAAGTGAATCACAGGGCACATAACAAAACTACCAAAAATAGTTTCAAAAAGAAACCAGATTTGTTGAAAAGCTTTCCTGCTGACCCCTAAAGTCGTGAGGTAAACAGCTCTGGGAGAAACAGGTGCTCTCAGAATAGGAGATTTAAGAGTAATCTCTGTAAAGGTATTTTCTTGGCTCAGCCTTGATGCCAAGCACACTACTGCTACCTCCGATGGCTGAAGACTCAGTGATGGAGAGGCCCCCTACCCCAGCACAGAGTAGGAGCAAGACCTAGCCAAGAGGAGGAGCCCTTCATTCTATGAATGCTTGAAAAGACATAAAGGACAAGTCACAGTGATTTTATAAAGGGGGTGACGATGAGCTCAAGGTTTCCAAACAGAACAACCGGATCTTTCTCCACATGAGGAGCTTGGGTGGCATTTCTTACCCCCACTACCAAAGGAGAGGAGACTTGATGTTAAAAATGACAGGTGACTGCCAGGTTTGCCATCCAAATGATGTATGTGGTTAATCTCGGTTACTCTTCAGAAAGTGGTCCTGAATGCCTTCGTAGCCAGAGTCTCGCTAAGTAAAGAAGAATATGAAAGAGGAGGGGGTGTAAGAAGAACAGTGAGTGGATTTATAAAGGAAGGTGGGCTATTCTCCACATAAGTAGGATTTATGATAAATCTGCATCGCCTGGTAACACTATTTTTAATTTTTGAAGGAGCCTTCATAGTGTTTTCTGTAGTGGCTGTGCCAGTCTGCTTTCCCACCAGCAGTGAAGGAGGGCTCCTTTTTCTCCACAACCTCTCCAATACTTGTTACCCCTCTCTTGCTCATAATAGCTATTCTAACAGGTGTGAGGCAGTATCTCATTGTAGTTTTGATTTGCATTTCCCCAATAGCTAATGAAGTTGAACATCTTTTCATATATCTGTTGGCCATTTGTATGTCTTCTTGGGAGAAGTATCTGTTCAGGACCTCACCATATGACCCAGCAATCCTTCTTCTGGGTATCTATCTGAAAAGTTTGGAAAATATTTATTCACAAAAACGGATGTATCCCTACGTTCATTGCAGAATTATTCATGGTGGCCAAGACATGAAAACAACTGAAGTGCCCTTTCATAGATTATTGGATAAAGAAGATGAGGTACAGATATACAATGGAATACTACTCAGCCAAAAGAGAAAATGAAATACTGTCATTTGCAACAACATGGATTGATCTTGAGAACATCATTGCTAAGCAAAATAAGTCAGGTGGAAAAAAGTCAAGAACCATATGATTTTATTCATATGTGTGATATAACACTGGAAGCAACACATGACAAAACAAACAAATAAAAGTTCATAGACACAGATAACATATGGTGGTTACCAGAGGGAAAGCTGGATGGAAGGAGGTAGAATAGGGTCAAATATATGGTGAAGGAAGGATATTAGACTTTGAGTGGTGAATACACAATGCAATATACAGAATTATAGAATTATGCACCTGAAACCCACAAAATTCTATTATCCAATAACCATAGTAAATTTAATTTAAAAAGAATGAATCTGCTTTTCTTATGAACAAAATTGGAATATGAAAAATGAAAACTTCAATTTATGTAGATAGAAATGTATATGTATGTACAAGTAAAGATATAGGTATAGAAAGTAAAAGATTAAATAAAAAGTCACATAATACTTGCTTTAGCTCTATACCATTCACCTCCCTGACAGAACCTCCAAAACAACTTCTGAATTTTTTGAGCTTTTACCTGGGAGAAAACACATATTTAGAGAACCAGGAATTATGTATTATATAAAATATGTATTGCCATGAAAAATAATAAAGTAATACACTACATTTTTCTCCTCCCTACTCATCCAAGAACACTAATTTTCCTTAATGTGAAATGTCATAATATATTAGGAAGGAAGAAGTTCATCCAACATTATGACCTTAGAGTCATTTCTTTCCCTGTTCAAAGTAGGAGAACGATACATTAAATTTAAATAGATCATGAGAGTTTTTAAATCACTTCTTTCTGGAAGAGGATATTTTTTAGATTAGTGAAAATTCATTGCCTCAAATCACTATGTATGTGAGCATTTGCCATATGAAATTCTAATGATCAGAGCTATATCCTCCATTTCAACCGGACCAAAGGCAAGATAATATTGTGTCCTCTCTATCTTTTCGGACCTGAAAAGGGAGACTTTAAATGTGGCTGTATTTCTGGGACAAAATTATCCTGGCTTCAGTGCAGATAGGATCATTACTCAGACTCGGAAAATTCAAGTTGGTCCCAAGATATATGCAGGTTCATTCCGATTCACCACTTAGAATTAATATTTTGGCTATAAAAATACTTTTAAATCTTTTAAATCAGCCCCATTCAGTAACTAGTTTAAATGTGATTTATTATTGTTGCCACGCTGTTCCTGACAAAGAAATCTGCCATAATCCCTAACAGCTGCTGGCCAACAGGTGCTGCTGAAAAACAGGTGCTGGAACACTGAGCCATAAGCCAGAATCAATTTTGTCTCCTTCACTGTTATAATCAGCAAAGCAGAACAACTGGAGCAGTTTTAATCTTACCTTTAATATCCTTCAAAAACAGAGTGGGAACAGGACCCCACCGTATAATGAAGAAAGCACACTCCCTGTCATGATAATTGTTCTCCAGAGCCGTGCAGTGTATGAGTTACGTATAAAACTTAGCGGGAAGGTCATCTTCGGAAATCAGAACACAGCTGGCAGGCAATAAGAATCACGTTATATATCTACAGAACTCACTCTGTGCCTGAGATATCATAGTCAAGGGTTTAACTTTTAAGTAGTGCTCATTTGCAATCTATGAACATATATCCAGGTAACTTAAACTATTTTTGTCTTCTGCCCTGAATCTACTTTCATATCTTTGCTTTTGAACTACTTGTATCTTTTTGAAAATGGACATTTGAGAAGTTGCAAAAGATCAATTATTTAATGAAAGACTTTCTGGGTTTTTTTTTAATTATTTATTTTTCTGAACTCATTCTAATGTTTACTTTCTGCCTGGTTTTAGGGATTAAGCACATTGTGAACTTTTTAAAATAACTATCCTAATTATAGGAAAATGTGGAATATTTGTCAATATGTTGAAATTTTTTAAAAAACTAACCATAACATTCAGTTTTTACAGAATCTGAGCCATGACTCCAAAGTTCTTGAAAGCAAAAAAAGAATATCTAATACTTATTTGAGAGGTTATGGTCTGAGTAGGAAGATAGTTAACTATGATCTACAAAGTGGCTCAAGCATTTTACAGACTTTTGTTATGTGAAATAATTATGTTATCAAAGAGTTAACATCTACACTCTCTGAAGACACCCATGAGGGAGGATCATTTCCCATTACCACCCGGGGAGATCCCAATGGCATGATGTCTTTCTCAATTGCATTTGGAAGAGACATAGGTATGTTTAATGTGAATGAGGATATTCTCTTGTAGGAAAGTATTTGTTTTATATCGGAAGTGCTACAATCAGCCATTTCTATCTGCGTCTTTAGATGTAGATTATGCATGCCAAGCGAGATATCACAGATTGCACTGCAGTAAGCACTCTATCCTGGGTACAATGTGTATTTGTGGTCCCTAAAGTGTTTTCCATATTAAGTTGAATCTATGTGAATCATATGGAAAACTCCTACAAGGGATTATATCCAAAAAGTTATCTCTTATTTTACCCAAGTTCTTGGCAATATACAGATCCTGATTATATCACCATTTCAGAAATAAAAAGGTAAAAAAAAAAAAAAGTGCAAGGATAAGATATTCTTGAACACAAATTTTTGTCAACATTCCTTTACTTAGAAAACATTTTACTTATTTTTTTGCATCTAGGTTTAGTAAAGAGTAAAACTGCTTTGATAGGAGACTCTATAAAGTATTAATCAGCCTTAACTGGTTTGGCTCAGTGGATAAAGAATTGGCCTGCGGACTCAAGGGTCCCAGGTTCGATTCCAGTCAAGGGCATGTACCTGGGTTGCGGGCACATCCCCTTTAGGGGGTATGCAGGAGGCAGCTGATCAATGTTTCTCATTGATGTTTCTAACTCTCTATCCATCTCCCTTCCTCTCTGTAAAAAAATCAATAAAATATATTTAAAAAAATAAAGTATTAATCAAGGATATATCTTTGGATTCTGATAGACTTGGGATCAAATGCCAGCAAATAGTCTCTCATCGGCATAATGGGATAAACACTATTTCTGCTCTCCCAGGGTTCTGGTTAAATTAGATGCCATATGTAAATTAACCAACAGTGATAGCACTCCTGTCTCTTGTGTGACTTTGTACTCTTAATTGTCAGTGCTGTAAAGAAATGAACATCACTTACAGTCACTAACTCTGAATCTTTTTGTTTAAGCTCAGCAGTCTTATATTACCTTATATCCCAAAGGAATAATCTTGTGATAAAAAAGATGGACAACACCACTTACATCCATGAATGCATGCGGGGCTTCTGCAGACTTGGCACAAAGATTAATACCAGCCTCCAAGGCAGCCTCGGGATCCCACTGCGCAGCTAATGACACCATGTGCAAGAGCAAAATAAACATGTTGTCATCATCTTCCATGATTTTCGTCCTGAGCTATCCTGTGTTGTGTATATTGGTTCTTTTCTTTCAAATTGTACAGCTAGTAAATAGTGAAGGGAGTTTCTCGAGGATGTGTTTCATTAGGTTTAAAACCCATAAAATCTGACAATACATGCCAGTGCTGCTGTTAAAAAGCCAACAAAGCCCACATACCATACCAGGTGGCAGCATCTCCATCATGTGATGAATCAACTGCACCCCAAAGACAAATTAATTAGCACAGACCATTTTACTGACAATGCACTTGTGGTCCCACATTTCAGAAGGCAACTTGAGTATGTGTAATGTGCTGCAGCTCTTAGAAAAAAAATGGCAGCCCAGAATGGAGATGGTAGGCTTTTAATATTTCTGACAAATTCCTCCATCGGAAAAACACTGGGCAAAGAGGTTCCTTTCCCTAACTTTCCATTAGGAAATAGAATGTTAGATGAGTAATGCATACAATACTTCCCTATACATGGCAATGGTTTGGTTTAATCTTCTTTGAGTCACACATGTTAATCAAATAACATGGATCAGATACTATAGTTTCAAAAACCCCCACAAAAGTGTATTTTAAATTGGTTTCAATGCCACAGAAGAATTAGATTTTAAAAGCAATGTAATATGGGTATATGAACAGTATCTAGATCCTGTATTCACTTAATGCTAAAATCCTCCTATTGCCTTTGTCAAGTGTCTCAGTGATTGGATCATCATCTCATACACCAAAAGGTTTCAGGTTTGATTCCCAGCCTAGCTACATACCACAACATCCCCAGTCCGGGTGCTTATGGGAGGCAACTGATCTCTCTCTCTCTCTTTCTCTCTCTCTCTCTCTCTCTCTCTCTCTCTCTCCCCCTTCCCCCTTCCTCATCTCTCTAAAATCAATAAACATATTCCCAAGTGAAGATTTTAAAAAAAGATCCTATTATGTACCAAGTACACAATCTATTTGCCAAACGCTGTTTGCGGTGTTCAGGAGACACACAGATGACGGACATAATTCCTGTTTCCAGGAGCTCACTCCACAGTGGAGAAAGCACAGCGGTGGTGCTGAGAGGTGTTTAGGATTCCTTCAGACTTCTCTTTTCCCGGATAATCTCTATGAGCTTCCTTAAAACCATCTCAAATTAATATAATCCAATTAAAACAGTGCTCTACCAATACATCTTAGAGACAAGTTCTCCTCTGACTGCTTCCCCTCTTTCTGAGAAGCTTGCTCAGATCCATGATGGGAAACAGATACACAAACCTTCAGTGTCAATCTCATGTGATAAATATACAAGTACAAAGACCCCTGCAGCCCGGAGTGTTGACTATTCAAAGATTAGGACATAAGGGATAATTTCAAGAATTTCTTAAAAAGTGAGGATGTGTTACCTGTGCAAATAATGGGAAATTTAAGAGAGGCCAAAGGCACAGCCTGTGAGAAAGTGTTTGCAAGTTCACTGCGCAATAATTGCAAAAAGTTCATCAAGACAGGGGCATGGTTTGTTAATGGGGGAAATATCAAAGATTGAGTTGGACTGATAAGCAGGGATGGCATGATGAAAGGAGTGCATGCCTTATCAAAAGCTTCCATGTGTCTTTTATGTTGGAGACCACGGGATGCCTAGGAGGCTATGAAGCAGGAGTGATGTGAGAAGACAGGAAGAGACTATTCAGAAATCAAGGGAAGAAATCCTTAGCTTCCGAATGAAGGTACTGGCTATAGGATGGAAAAGAAGCAGACGGATTTTGAAAGACGGCAGAGTAACACCCGCAGTGCATGATGGGTATGTGGAAAAGAGGGCTCCCTGAAGGGCTTGTGGAGCAGACAGATGGGTGAAAGGGACTATTCACCTAGATCAGTAATCGAGGGGAAGAGATAGAGGTCACACCACCTAATGCCCAACCCCTAAGACTGAGAGAAGTATGTTTACTAGTAAGTTTGGTAACAAAATTGAGTTAAGATTACCACCAATTTCTTCCTTTAAAAAAAATCTATCTTCAGAGTCGTAAAAAGATACTAAGTTCTATCAAAAAGCACCTTAAAGTTGCACATAAAAATTATACAGAAGTGTTATGCAGAAAACAATAGCATTTCCTATATATAGTAATAACCACAAATGACATGTCTCTGGATCTATATAACTGAATATTACATTTTAAAGATTTACAAGTAGATTCTTATCCAGCCTGTGACATTTGCTGTCAACATTATTTAATTACAGATTGATTTTTATACCGATTTAACCTTATAATAAATACCGAACAGTAGGCTTTGATTAGAGACACAGATAGGCATTTATCAATCTTAGAGTTTTTATTTTGTACCAGAAACTAGGGAAAATTATATTATATATGTATGTTTTCTTTAAAGATACAATAAATCTCAAATTGATAGTTCTGAACAAGAAGTATAAGAATAGGGAACACTTAAAATATTATCTAACAAACAGATAAATTTGGAATTAGCAGGTAGGCAAGTAAATATATAAAGAGGCAGAGATACAAAAAATATATTCTTTCCTTTGAATTGAGACACCACTGGGTCAAGCTATAGAGCTTCAGAATAATTAAAACAGAAAGAAAATATTATCACAGCCCCTTAACAATAATTTATTAGTCTCCATAAATTTAGCATAAGAGCTGAAATTTGATTAAAATTGTAGATTTACTATTAATCACTGGAAATATTTGAAAGTAAAAGTCAAAATGTTATTATAACCCATTGATTTGATAAAATACTAAAGTAAACAAGTTTATATAATATTATTATATAAAGCACAATAGACAAGGTTGGTACATAAGTCTTGATTTGAAATTTCAAGGATGAGATATTAGACTCTAAGAAAGCAGCAATCTTTATCTACCCCTCCACTTATGAGCAAGGTGTGTATATTTAAAAATCAATGAAGAAGGAGGGTAGGAAGGAGAATTTAAAATCACTTATCAAATCTATCCTCCGTGGCCAACAGGAACAACTCAAAAATAAACTCTGGGAAAGAAATCTTAGCTTTTTTAATATAAAAAAGGTCAGTACAATCATAGCTTATGGATGCTTTTATTCAAAATAAAACACATTGAAGTAGAATTACCTTTCCAGTATATTTTTGCTCCCAAATTCAGATGTTTTATAAGACTTTTGAACATTAGTGAAGAATCTGATAATTCCATGAGGTTTTACTTAAAAATTTAGATCACATAAATTGAAGTCAATATGAAATAGTGTCAATAAGCACTAACTATAAATATGTTCAGAAATGCATTTCATGGGAAATGTGTTAAATGCCAGTTAATAGAATATTATGAGGTGTTCATAAGATAGTAATTAACAGTATTTACAACTTGGCAATGATTAGAAAGTGCCAAAATAGAGAGCATACACTATGATAGCATGTAACAAAAAGGATTAGAAACAAGACCAGAAAAAAGAAAAGGACATGATTCTTAATTTGAAAATAAAAACTAAAAGTAAGGGGGGGTGGGAATGAGAATATAATTTAATCAATTTATTTAAGTCCATCTGTATTTACTAAGAAAATAATATATTAGGCCTTGATGATTCAATGGTCTGCAAAACAAACATAATTCTTGTCCTCATAGAAATACTTACTTGCTAAATTGCCCAGAAATAAATATGGATGAGAGTCAGTAGTAAATATTAAGACATTTTATTTGAAGAAAAATGGCCACCACCATCATTCTTTCAAATTGGAAACTTACTTTTCTAAAAGCATGTCAAGACCTAATAGTAGTTTACTAGTACATGTTGACCTGCCCTCCCCTTTGCTGCTATTATCAAATCCATTCTCTCTTTCCTTCCCCCAAATCTAAGCTTAGCTGAAATTTCCTTCATCAGGCGACACCACCTCCTGCATTGCCCACTGTTTTCATAAAATCACCCAGCAGACATTAATTAAAGACTTGGTTTCTGTCTCCCTCTTCCTTTCTAGACCTTCTTGTGTAACTGCAAAATCTACACATGGGATTTAGTGTTTTTACTCTCTCCTTCTCAAGCACCCACTCTTATGACTCTTCCCTAGGCCTGGCATTCACCAGACACCTCATCCTCTGAACTCATTTACTCTTGTACTCCACCACAAGTCATGGTCCTTTCTCTCACCCGTCACTTCCTCTCATCATCATTCCTTCTTGCCTGGCTCAATTATTCCATGAGCCATCATTAAAGTCACTGCCTTACAAACCTCCGCAACTGCTTTCTTCTAAGATACCTATTTCATTCATTTACCTAAAACACACTGGAAATCTGAACTTCTTATAACCGGCATAAATTCTCAAGTAGTCAGACTGGGTCTACAGTTCCACCCCTTGACTTGTATTATTCTTCCCTTACTTTACCTTAGACACACTGGCTACTTCTTGAACTCACCAAAACTTTTCTTAATCTGTTACCTATCCACTTGCCCTTCTTACAAAATTAAAGGTGTGTCATCATTCACAAAAATCCCTCATCCATCCTTTTGATTTAAATTTTCAGTAATCTCAGCCATAGCAATCCATTACATATCATTCATTAAAGCTCTTTTGTTATACATATCTAATTTTCTGGTTTGTGGCATTGATATAACATTAACTGTTAAAATTTGATTTAATAAAAAACCACTCCAGTTCTCAATTATAAAACTCCCACTTGAAATTATGCTACCAATTTTTTTAATATCAGAAGGTATTGTTCAAAGCCCAAGTTGATTTATCTTTAATTCAAATATCCACAGTTCGGACCTTTAATATCTCACTGGATTTAAGTATCCAATTAATTTTTCTTCTGTATCTGTTAATTATAGTAATTAAATGAGAAAAACCAAGTAGTACTAAAAGACAATTCCATTTTTACACAGATTTCTTATTTTAGATTTTCTCTCTCTCTCTCTCACACACACACACATACACACACTCACACAGAGTATGCAGCCTTTTTGATGCAGAAAGAATGATTGTTTTAAATAATATATAAGCTTTACAATATGTTTTCTCTTCTGCTCACTCACTCTCACACACACTCATACTCAGAGAGCTTATATATATTTTAAAACAATTATTCTTTCTGTGTCAAAAAGGCTACACATTTTCTTTTATGTACCTACAACAGTCAACCATAATGATGCATATATTAGGGCTACATTAATTTTCAGAAAAAAAGGGGAGCAAGGATGCAGAGTCTTTCATATATCCTGAGAAGCTCACACAAAAGACAGAAGAGGAAGGTACATCTAGACTGCAATGATGTGTATAATACATTCTCAATATACTATGTATAAAATCTAACATATAAGTAAATTTGAGTGTAAATTTTCCATCCCCTTTTGAGTTGCCTAGCAACACAGAGCCACCAGGAACCACTGTCAAGATACCATGACTGAAATGTGCAGGAATTAACTGCTCATTCATTGTTAAGTCAGTACCTATCTACATTATATCTAAATTCTTTTAAAAAATATATATTTTTATTGATTTCACAGAGGAATGGAGATGGCGAGAGAGATAGAAACATCAATGATGAGAGAGAATCATCAATCAGCTGCCTCCTGCACACCCCACAATGGGGATGGAGCCCACATGTGCCCAGACCAGAAATCAAACTGCAACCTCTGATTCATAGGTCAACATTCAACCACTGAGCCACACTAGTCAGGCTCTATCTAAATTCTCAGGAATATTTTTCCAGTTTCTGTGGTCAGTAATGTTTATCTATGGAAAAAGAGAGTGTTTCTTGTTTTCTTTTCAGCTTTCCAGTCAGAATGTGTTGGGTATGATCAATATATATGAATAGAAATGTAGTTGTCATTTAAAATAAACAATCCAATCTGTAGCCCTCACTGTTAGGGTTAAGTGACTTCATCCACAGAAAGATTTTGCAATATATCTCAGGGATAGTTTTTACTGACAGGTAGAGAAACTAAATAGCATCCGTGATGTATCTGTCATATAATACTCAAAATATTTGTACTTAAAGCAAAATATTTAGCTATCTTAAATAAATTTTTCATTCTTAATTTTAATAACCCTGTACATAATGGAGAATTGGACCCTACTTTGACATTGTCCCAACTTTATCATTTTCTCTTCAAACCGGTAGATTAATTCAATGAGATGACCTACTTAAAATATCTGTCAATAAGAAGTGAAAATCAAAAGAACAAAACCATGTGGGACACTGAAATGTCATTGCACAAAATGAACACACAGTTGGTCTCCTCCTACCTTGACATCTAGCTAATCAAGAATCCAACCATTCATTCCCTCTCTCCCCCTACACAGTGAACATTGGATACTACAGAGCAGGGGCTTGGAACCTGTTTTGTGCCAGGGCCATGTGGACATTTATAACATCATTATCAGGCCATACAACTTAAAAATGAGCCTGCTGCATTTGGTCAAACATTTAATTAACTCACCCCTAATGCCTTGCCAGGGCCAGACCAAATGATTTTGGGGGCATTATGTATCCCATAGGCCAGACATTTCCTACCTCTGCCATAGAATATAGACATTTATTTAAATTGAAAAGTGAAAGCAAGGTGTGTGTGTGTGTGTGTGTGTGTGTGTGTGTGTGTGTGTGATTTTTAAATTCTGATTTCAGGTCCCACATCCAGATGACCTGAGTTGAAAAAGAAAATATTTTTACCTAAAATGATAATTATTTGATTGCTGTGCCAGTTACAAACTATCAGTAATTTGCAACAGTTATCATTTCATGGGAGACTACATCTTAACTACTGAAGTAGTCTGACCACGGAATAAGAAATATCTTTAACTTCAGTAAAACAATGACATTCTCAAGGGATATAGCTTGAGACTAAACATCTCCAACTACATTAGAAACCCTAAGGAACTCACAGTTGAAATTCATTTTAGGTACCAGTTCCTGCTATAAAATAAAGTTTTAGCACTTCATAAAAGTTAACATAAAGCACCAATTAATAGACAACCACATTAGGATGTTGTTACTAGGCAGTCAGCTGGGCTCACTTACTGGCTGCTAATGACTAGAATCAGAGTCCAAATTCCTGTCCTTACAAATTTCAAACTGTATCACACAGCTATGAGAGTTCTCATAAATGTCTGAAACCAAGAAAGGTTTAACTGTAAATACTGTATCTATGAATGCCAAGGCTCTATGATCACATTATAATTTTTAAACTGTTGCTCATATCAATTGTCTTATACTATACTAGAGGCCTGGTGCACGAAATTCATGCAAGGGAGGGAGTGGGTCCCTCAGCTCAGCCTGCACCCTCTCACAATCCAGGACCTTGTGGGAGATGTCTGACTGCCAGTTTAGGCCAGATCCATGGACATCCCTCTCACAATCTGGGACTGCTGGCTCCTAACCACTCACCTGCCTAATTTTGCCCCTAAAACTTAAGCTTCTTATTTTTTTATTTTTAATATTTATATTCTTTTTTTTAATTTTAAAATTCAAGCTTCTTGAGAACATGAAGTGTTTAACATTAATCCATATTCTTTACACAGAGCTAAGCATGGTAAAACAATGAAAATACTTAACACTTATGGGCTTTTATACAAACACTTTCCAACCAGGGATGTTTTAATAGGCACTCTCCAAAATTTGAACTGGAAAACCTAAAAGTAGAGTGCTCAAATTTCAGGCATCAGGTGCTATTAACAGGATTTCTATCCCAATTAAACTCTAATTCTGAACTCTCAACAGTCTGGACAAACTGCCCTTTACTATCTCCAAAGGTTTTTGTGTGTGTGTGTGTGTGTGTGTTTGTGATTCCAAAATATAAATTTATTTATTAAGGATTATTTAGTGTTTGCATAAAAATCACCAATTGTTCCTCATTGGGTTTTTAACACACATGAATTCTTTGGGGGTCCCTCTATTCACCCCAACACTTTCAAAATACAGCTCTTAGTAGTGCCAAGAGGGACAGTTAAGGCAGCGAGGTGTTTCCTTGGGTCTCAGCATCGGGAGGCTGATGGTCTCCCCTCTGAGAGAACACACATGATAGGTAGTTTCTTGGGGGGAGGGGGGTCGGCTGTCCCTGAAGAAAATACTTATGCAGAAGAATGCAAATTCTGTCATCTGTGGTCACTTACTCATACCTGACACCTTTAAAATAAAGTCCCCTTGGTATAATATAACAAGGGTTTAATATAAATAAGTAAATAAGTAAGTAGGTAAATAAATAAATAAATAAATAATATACTCTGGCCATAAAATCAACTCTATGCTCTGACTTAAAATAAGATAGACATAAAAGAAAATTACTAGGCTATGAATGTATCTCCTAAGTTGATACTCGAATGAAACTACTATAGGATTTTGAATTCATTGGAAATTAATCACATGTAGAGATATCAGGTATACATAGGAAATACTCCTAAAAATTTAACTCAGATGGCCAGTTTTGCCAAGTATCTCATCATTTAATTAGATATGTAACTCTATATAATTTTGTTTTGTTCTCAAATGGATTTAATAGCCAACCATAAGTTTCACCAAAAAAGTTTCTTTAAGGAGCAACTATCATGGACCTCTTTCAACAAAACAGGATTAGTTCTTTAAAACCATTCCTTTTACTTCACTATTTAATGAGAGGCAGATTGCTTTATCTTCTTCAATTTATTGTAAGTAATTCAAAAATGAGTTTTTCGCAGTTACAAACATGACTATATTTTACTTTCAAAAAAATTGTAAAGCATTTGTAAAGATGTTTCTGCTTCCATAATACATTGCAGCACTTTCATCCATTTACATTTTGGGGAACTAGTTGCAACAAAAAATAGCAATAGTGTTTCATATTTCAGGACCACAGAGCAGTTTTGAGATCAACAGTAGAAGGAAAAAGGACTGTCAGATTATACAAATTTCTATTTGTAAACCAGTCATCATTGTCAGGGGGAAATAATAGAAGGAAGCAAATCTAGGAGAATAAAATAAGCTTCTCAACAGGACGCCTTTCTCAGAGTGAAAAAAAATAAATAAACAAAATCACAAGAAGGTGGTTTTCCCTTGAACGGAACAGATTGTGCAATACTCCAAAACCCAAGAACATACTCTTTGAATCAAAATTCAATACAAAAGATCATCTCTACATTTATACTTGTTTAAATTGATTGCATCGCAATCTTCTATCCAACAGTAAAAAAAAAAGGGGGATTATCTCAGTTATAATAATGAAAAAATTAGTACCTGCATCGTTAGCTCTGTAGAGTAGTTCTTTCAACCTTTACGTATAGGAACACTGAAAGGTAGGCACACTGTAATAATGATTAAAATATCACCTTTATGCATATAAAGAAATATACACTATCGAATGAAGTATGTACCGACATGTGTACTGACTTGCAGTCGATTAAAAATAATATTTTTGGTGCATTTGTTTTAGGCAACAAACATAGCATAATGAAAGTATTTCAGATGAAAGCTTTTCAACAAACAATGAATTATCTGACTAAGGCAAGGTAAGAGGCAAAGTGGCCTCCTTGAAAACAAAACAACAAAAATACAAACTAGTCTTTCACCATGTACTTGGCTTAAGGGAAACTGATAAATATTTAATCACCTTCCCACAAAGAAGTCCGCCTCATCCCAGATACAAAACTCTATAGGGTGCTGCTGCCTCTAGCTGTGGGCTCAGAGCTTCATGTGTGGAATCTATTCTAATAGGACACTGGAGCACAGAACAACTTGTTAGGAGCCGGGGCAGCAAGCCAGGTTCTGAATGCAAATCCATGTTTGAAGATGTATGTGTTCTTTGTTAGATACACATTTATGGGATGTTTCCCATTTATTTTTGCTTTATTTCCATGAGTTTGAATAAAATGGTCCCCCATAAATAATCAATAATTAAAACAATTGCTTCCTTCAGAGAATGAATAGGAAATAAAGAAAAGAATAATATTTTTTCTGAAATAGCGCAGGCCAAGATCCTGAATAACTGAAAAAGCTAACCACATGCTTGATGCTGCGGAAGCCAAAGTCCGATGAAGATTCCTCCAGAACAAAGCTACGAGAGATATCCTGGCTGGTGCTGGAGCTTTCTGTTTTCACAGTGGCCCTAATACATACTAAGCATTTTAAAATAACGTATGTTTATAACTAACCTGAGTTCTACTCGGCAACTTATCTAGAAAAGTGGGTTTTATAAATATCAACAAAGCCTGATGAAGCGGAAAATAGTAAATTACAGTTTATGAGCACTCACTATGTGCCAGGCTCTTCCTATGCACTATCTCTCATCTCCAGGGCAGCTCTGCGCGGCAGAGATGTGGTAGATAGAGCACCTGAGGCACGAGGAGAAGGAGTCTTGATTTCCAGTAGTCCCACTAGAAAATGCGCATCAAGAATTTCATCACAAATCCAATGGTCTAGGCTTACACAGCCTAGGTAGGCTATGACAGTGCGATTTTGGAAATGAATGTTTTATAGCTGAGCATACAGGAGCACAATACATGATTTCACTTACATAAAACAAACTAAAGCTCGCGTGTTCTTCTCTGTACTACTTCATTGTCATGTTTAATATTAGCGGCCCAGTGCATGAATTCTGTGGGCTGCGAGGCTGCAGTGGGCACAGGGGGCGTCTCAGCCCATCCTCCGTACCCTGCCTGGCCCATCCTGCCACGGCTCCCGGTCCACTTTCTACTGGCAGCCCCGCTCCCCCCTCCGCCGCTCCTATGCACTGATGGCACCAGCCCCACTTGCACCCACTGATGGCACGGAGTGACTGGGGCCAGTGCCAGCAGCGGGTGCAAGCGAGGCTGGCGCTGTCAGCGGGTGCAAGCAGCAGCTGGTCCCCAATCACCCCTCAGGAGGAGGGGGATGTGGAGAAACCCTCAGGGGTGATTGGGGCCAGCAACCACTGTTCGCACTCGCTGAGGGCCCCGAGTGATCAAAACCAGCGCCAGGCATCAGCAGCGGGTGTGAGTGGGGCCAGCGCCGGCAGCCTGTGCAAGCACCAGGCAGGACTGTGGCACGCAGGAGCAAAGAATTTTCAGTAACCACCAGAGGCTCGCCCCAATGACAGAGCCTGGCACCCTGCCTTGGTCTGGCGCCCCTGCTCACCTGCTCCACCAACCCATCGTGGCCGACACCCATCACATCTGGCATGTTCTGCACACACACCCTGGTGGTCAGCACACGTCATAATGACAGGTTGCTCGATTATCTGATTGTTCAATTGTTCTGCCATTCGGTCTATTTGTATATTAGCGTTTTATATATATAGATTTGACTATTATAACTTTAAAAAAATTTAATCCTCACTCGAAGATGTTTTTATTGATTTTTAGAGAGAGATAAACATCAATGTGAGAGAGAAACATCAATTGGTTGCCTCTCATATGTGCCCCAACCAAGGAATGAACCCACAACCTTTTATTGTATGGGATGATGCTCTAACCAACTGAACCACCTGGCCAGACCATCATTTTTAAAACTTAAGAGCATATGTTTCCCCTACATATTTTTTCCTACAATTCAATTGTTAGAACTTTAAAAAATGGAACCCTATTTTCAATCACTTTTAATAATTTTTTAACTAAAGTATCAATAAGCCTATTCAACTAAATATCACTGAATTAGAGTAGCTGAACTCAAACATAATCGAAACATCTTCCAGATAATCATTATTTTTAAGTAACCTACATACACATACCACCAGTGCCATTTTTTATAGAACATCTAATGAGGACAAATAATCTTTTGCTTTTCTAGGAACTCAATATATCACTTTATAAAATAATTGTGTCCTCTTTTCCCTTTAATTGTCTAAGAGAAGGTAATTTAACTTTTATTCAGTATCCTATTAATTTGAATTGAATCTAATAGACTTGTTTAAATGAAAAATCTTAGCCTGAAGAAATACCCAAGTTTTCTAAGTCAAATGCTTCATCTTTAATTTATTTGGTCCCTCTCAGATGAAACACTCTCCATCAACATAGAAAATACATGTAAAGGACCAAACATTTTTCAGTCCCATTATCTCAAAGATCTAAAGAAAAAAAAAATTCCTAATTTAGTGTAAATTCTAAGAACTTATGAATTTCAATAAATGACCATTTAATTCTCCAGGAAATGCTTACCCAAAATTGGGCTCCCTGCCCCCTGAGCCCTCCCCATGCACGGTAGCATCTGTGCTTCATGTTATTCTAATATCTTCTTCTTTTACAGGCTCAGCAGGTTTTAATAACTAAAACTCCCTTAGTACAACATTTGTCCATACAAATAAATATATATTTTTTACCTAATATGTTTTATTTTTACTGAAAAACTCATTGGCAAGAAAAAGTAAAAGGCTATCTACACTAATAAAAGAGAAACATGCAAATTGGTGTCACTCTGCTACACCCATCAGCCAATCAGGATGAGTATGTTAATTAACCCAACAAATATGGCAGTTAATTTGCATATGCCGGCATGGAGCAAAGACTGAAGATGACTGAAGACTAAAGAGGCTTGGCTTCTCCACTGAGGCCGGAGTGGAGAAGTCTAGCCTAACTGCCATGGCCGGACCAAAGGCCTGGGTCCCAGGTGTCAGAGGAAAACCAGTGCCAGCAGCCAGGGGAAGGAAGGCCTATTGCGCGAATCTTCATGCAAAGGGCCCTGTTTTGCTCATATTCGTAGCCTCTGTGTTGGTTTGACATTAGCATGCCTATTTTGTTAACATCAAGGAGACATTTCCTCCCAGTAAATTTATACTGGTCATACCCACTCTTAAAACTCGTTTGTGCTCCCACGGTTGTGTGCTATCTGGACTAAGATTCCAGGTGCTGATCATCAGACCACATGCTCAGCAGCATTTGCACAAATCAAAAAATAAATTAAATAAAATAAAACCAAGCTATGACTTAGGTCCACAGACCATTTATCCTGGGTGCCCAATTTTGCTTTTAAAAACAGTAACACTGATATAATCTGAAAAAGAAGTTTCTACTTCAAGTCCGTGATATTTTTCTCTAAAAGGAAAGGATAAAGTAATATGAACACAACTGTTTAGCTGAGTACTCAACTCAGGTGAGTCCTCTGGTTAAGCTATTTTTTTTTACTTTCACCACAGTGACAATAGACCAATCAAGGGTCATTCACTCATCTAGAAATCATAAGTGACCAGTTAGTGCCAGGCACTCATCTAGCCCTGGAAACATATGGGTGGTTAAAATGTAGGGAATCAGAGCAGCCCCAGACTGAGCCCCACCACATACTGAAGCTCTAGGAGTATTTACCACAACTGCAGGCTAGATCAATCCCTCGCTACCATACAGAAATCAGCAGACCACACACCAGGAGAGTGTTGTTTCCGATCATTCTTTAATTTAGAAAAGAAGATGCCCCACTAAACCCTGAACATCTATAACATTAAACCACTTCATTAATTGCCTACAGGTTATAGCTTCCTTTCACCCACAAGCAGGGTAACTTCCTACAATGCAAGTTGGTGCTGCCAGCAAGTATGTCAGGATATCAAGTGTCACCTGGGCATGTGAGGATAGATAGTTCATACTACCTATAAAGGTTCAGTAACCTGTCTTGACTCATTGGGTTAAAGCTTTTTTGCCTACAACCCAAACACACACACAAACAAACACACACACTTGCAGACTGCCAATTCCAAATATTCACTTAACCATGGTAGCTATATGATCTTGGGCAGAGCCTTTCTTACCCTAGTTTATCTATCTGATAAAGAGGATGTAATAATGCTTATATCATAGATTTGTGATAATTATAATTATGTAATTATTAATGCAGGTAAAGTCTTTGGCATATTGGCTTGAACTCAATATAATTTACTATTACAATAATTATTGTTCACACATGATTTTTTGCCCTTTGGAAGTGGTACCAGAATTCAGCATTGGACCTAGGCTGATGACTAGATACCTAAATAATTTTAATCCTAATATTATTGGCCAGTAAGAAATATCCCCTATTAGTGAGCAGCCCTGCAGGCTGAGAGGTGGTTTCTCATCACTTCCCACTAAAAGGAACCAGAGTTTTTTGATGAAATGACTATTTCTAAAACTAGGGTAGGATAAACGCAAGGCAAATCCTGCAGCACCTTTATATACCAGAAAGCACAGAAATATGAAGGAACAATGAGTCAAAAAGACTAAGCAGCTAAGTTGAAGGCACTCCCACCAGACAAAGATGGGAGAATTTGAGCAATGAAAAGAATAGTAACTTCAATGAACTGAAGCACATCACATATGCTAAATATCCATGAGTTAAAAAAGATACAAAAGTAAATTGCATACATTAAAAGATACCAGTGAACCAACTCCTTTTGTTCAAAAACCTGGGACATAAAGGTAGAATAACAAATATTTATTTCGCTTTCCTGAGTGAACTCTGCCTGGGGGGTAAAATAGTTAATGATGGAAAGCTTTTGTTTAAGTATACTAGCTAATAAATAAAAAGAGAATGTTAGATCATTACTGAGTATTTGATGACATGAAATTATTTTGTTTATTTTCTAGTGTGTAATGGTTTGGAGGTTATGTATTTAACAAGAATTATTGTTTGCAGATTATTTGACATGATATCAAAGGAATCTAATGTGGAAAGAAAGAAGTCAGTAGGGCTACAGGTGAAAAAAACTAGGTTATCATTAGAAATTATTGAAGAAACTAATGTGTACTCGAGGAGTTCTTTTTACTATATTCTCTGTTTTATATACATTTGAAAATTTCCATGAAAATTATTTAAATACTGGATGATCAATATCAGATCATAAGTGGGCTCTAAACTGAATTTTTTTTTGCCATTTTGTTGACATTTGTAGATCTTAAAGGAGTACAAACTTCTTGTTGAAGGAAAGTCAACACCTTCAAAAATATCATCCAATGTTTTTTGTCTCTGTTTTTTGCCTCACTTTCCAATGAAATGTCTCCTCCTGCCCCAATATCAAAAGACCAGAGTTTTGCCACAAGTACTAAATAGTTTGAAAGTACAGGGTGGTAATTTACAGGCTGGTAGCAGCACCATAAACCCTGACTAATCTGTACTTTAAAACAGTGCCCTTCACAAGAGCCCAGGAAACTATCCGTTTCTCAATCTGCACAGCAACCATCTGACCCACTTGGCTTCACAAAAACTCATTCCATATTCAGGACCATGCACATCATAGACATAAATCTAAAAAGAATGAGCAGGCTATGCACGAGAGGTTTTTTATTATTATTATTAGCTCTTCTTATAAGAAACTATATTATGATTTATATCAAAGGAATAAAAAGTAATACATTCTTTGAATACATAATAAAATCATGTAGTCCACATTTACCAATTAATTAATTAATTTCCAGATCTACACTGAAGGGTGAGAAACTGATAGTTCTAGTAAACTAAAATATTCATGAATCTTTACTCTATCCTGATTCAATAGAGTCAAGTGATTCCCAAGGTGTATATAGGCAATTTATATTGTTTTGTAATACAAACATGGCTGCAGGTATACTCCCTCAGAAAACTTAGACATGTCATAAACTGTAACTAAACCGTGTGTCTGTAACCATCCAAAGTGACTAACCAAGATCAAGTTGTAGTGCAATTCAGATGAAAATCAGTAAGATTCGTGAGCACTGTCTTCCTTTCCCATTGCAAAAACTGCCTTTAAATTCCCATCTCTACTGCTCTTGCTGGTGTGGCTCAGTTGGTTGGGCATCGTCCTAAGCACTGAGAGATTGCTGGTTTGATTCCCAGTCAGGACAAATGCCCAGATTATGAGCTCAATTCCTGGTAGGGTGTGAGCAGCAGGAAGCCAATCAATGTTTCACTCTCGCATTGGTGTTTCTTTTTAAAAAAATCAATAAAAATACATAATTTTAAAATTATCATCTCTACAAAGAAATGTTGTTTTTTCCATAGGAAAATGCCTTTATAAAACTAAACTTTTATTGATTTCAGAGAAGAAGGGAGAGGGAGAGAAAGACAGAAAGAAACATCAATGATGAGAGAGAATCATTGATTGGCTGTCTCCTGCACACCCCCTACTGGGGATCGAGCCCTCAACCTGTGCATGTGCCCTTGACTGGAATTGAACCCAGACCCTTCAGTCTGCAGGCCAACATTCTATCCACTGAGCCAAACTGGCTATGGTGGAAAATGCCTTTTAGCATGAGTAATCTATAACTCGATCCTGCAGAATTTGTAAATCACAGCCTTTTGTTTGTTTGCTTTGGAGGTGTCCAGAAAGTTGGACAGGACAAAGTTTTGAACAGTGGAAATGAGAAGTTTAGAAATAAGGAGAGTTCAATTCAGGATACCTGTCTCTAATTATCTTCATGTTTACGTACATCTGAGTGGGCCCCCAAGGAAAGAGGTAAGTTTTCAAAAATCTACCATTGAATGAGGAGGCACTAATCAACTCAGTTATACATAGTGACTAAAGCACAGCAAGAACACGAGTTGCTGATAAGCAGGAAAACATCACATCAGACTACAGGGGAGAATTTTCTAGTTCTGAATTACAGTATCACCACAGGAAACAAAAAGCTAAGGTGGTTAAATCATATCTGGGGTACAGGAAAATGAGAATGACTGAACGATAAGAAGAGTTAGGGTGGGATTTGCAAGAATGACCACACTGCACCAAATGCAGGTAATCATATAAAGGTGTCTATGTTATTTATTCATTATACATTTTTTAGGCATTAGCACTGGGTATACAATGGATAACAGAGAACAATGTTTAATAAGGTCTGTTAGCTTTAATTTTCAGTTTAATGAAGGAAAAATAACTAATATCAGCAAGTATACATTAAATAAATGTCATCACTAACATTTACATTATGTGCATAAAATACCTTGATCCAATCCAAATCACTGAAATTCAATTTCCCAAATAAATGGCAAATGCAGCTACTTCTCTTCATCTTCACTCCCCCTGCTCATTTCAAACCATTACCATTTCTTGTCTGGTCTACTACAGTATTTTTCTGAATTATTTTCCTGCTCCAAATCTTCTCCTCTCTACTGCCCTGATCTCCACAGCATCCTTCACAAGATGATTCTTAAAACTCAGCTCTGAAGCAATTGCTTCCTAGTTAGAGCCCATCAATAAGTTTCCATCACCAGAGGATAATATCCAAGTTTCTTAGCTTGTGTTCTTCCATCTTCCTCTTCATACTATGCCTCTATCACTCTTTCACAATAAAATGAATACTAATCATACTGCCTGCCATGAACCTTAGAATGTACTCCCTTTTCCTCAAGCCTTTGGGCATTCACTCTTTCATTCTCTGAAGGAGGGTGAGGGTGGGATGAATTTCACAGAAAATTTAGAGTTGGGAACACCAGAATCACCAATATCAAGAAGTTTTATAGCATTATTAATTTTAAAAAAGGTAAATAAAGGCAACAGCATACCATTTTTACTCATAAAATTGACTAAAACTAAAGTTTATATAATAATACCTCTTGACATATTCACTCAATATTATGTTTTATATCTATACAGTAGAGGCCTAGTGCATGGATTTGTGCACTGGTGGGGTCCCTTGGGATGGCCTATGGGGATGGTGCCAAACCCAGCTCTCCGACATTCCCCAAGGAGTCGCAGATTTCAAGGGGGAGGTTCTTGGGTGACACACCCTGGAATCGGGCTCCCTCTTCTCTGGTTCTAGGTGCATCACCTGAGAATTGCAGCTCCTGTGTTGAGCATCTGCCCCCTGGTGGTAAGTGCACATCATAGCTAGCAGTCAGATGGTCTCTTAGGCATATATATATATATATATATATATATATATATATATATATTAGCTTATGGAGGGTATAAAACTATTTTAGAAACTGGAAAAATATAGATATACAATATATACAATATTCTTTATAATAATAAAAGCATAATATGCTAATTAGGCCAGGCATCCTTCCAGACGACCTTCCGGACCAAGCTGGGGCTGTGAAGGAAGCCTGGGTCCCGGGTTCCTGCTGATGGATGGAGGGAAGCCCAGGTCCCAGGTGCCACAGGGAAGCCGGTGCCACCAGCTGGGGGAAGGAAGGCCTACTCTTGCATGAATTTTGAGCATCAGGCCTCTAGTAGATACATAATATGTATGCAAAAGCATTTTTAATGGAAAGGAACATGATAACAAACCCATGATGGCATTTGCCTATGAGAGAAACAAAAGAGTAGCACTTAGGAATAGAGATAGAAGCTAGTAGAAGTTAATAGTAAGAAAGATAAAACATGGCACATTAAAAGTTATTTTCTAAGAGAGGAATGTGGGTCTTCATCTTTTTTTTCTGTATTTAAAATTTTTTCTCAGTTGAATAAAATGCATAACAGTTACTATTCTCAAGAAGAATTGCCTTTTGATAATGTGTGACTAGTGCTATGTTAGAGGAATAGACAGCCATGAGAGGAGAGAGGTTGGCTGCCTAATTCACCAGAAACTGCCTGCCAAATGCTTCCAAAAGGAGTCCCTCATAATTAAAAATGAGTAGAAGACAGTGAACTGGGGACTGGAGGTTGTGTTTCTGTGTTGAACGCATTAAGAATAGTATTTACAAAGCAAGCCAGCAAGAGAGAACATTTTATTTTCCAGAAACTAGAAGTCATGTTTAATGTCTTAGGTTCAGAGGTTAATCTAGGGAGAGATGAAGCTAGAAGGGCAGGCAGGAGTAAGATCTTAAACAGAAGTATGTCCAGTTCTCAGGAGTTTGAACTTTATCCTGGGTGATGAGAAGCCATGAGACTTGCGGTTAGGAAAATATTACCAGGTGTGAATTATAGAGTGAACACTGCAGGGAGACCAAATACCTTGATCTTTCAGTAGGCTGGAAGGAAAGAGATGATGGCCTGGATTACGGGAGAAACAACACAACAGAGAAAAGAGAATCAGGAAGTATTTAAGGACTGAAAACTACAGGACTCATTACATGGGATTGTGAGGGACAGAAAATATGAAAAGATGACTCCGGGATTCTGCCTTAGCCATTTAGATAATTATTTTAAAAAAATAGAAAAAATGGGAAAGAGTAAGTAGTTTGGAGCCAGTGATAATCCCAATGTAACTGAAGAAATAAGCACTAAAGTTTTCTGACCACTGTTTTACACTGATTTAAGCATAAATTAAATTTGAAAACCCTACATTTGTCAAATGATTGATATCCCAGATATGTTTTCATTTTATTTAATATTGGTCCAAAAAAATATCTTAAGATACACTCGTCAAAATCAACTACGTTGCTGTTGTTGAAAGTAGTTCTCAGGCAACAAGAAAAAAATTAAAATATC
Source organism: Murina feae (assembly GCA_004026665.1). Classification (NCBI taxonomy): domain Eukaryota; kingdom Metazoa; phylum Chordata; class Mammalia; order Chiroptera; family Vespertilionidae; genus Murina; species Murina feae. The sequence goes on from PVJC01011107.1 coordinate 29,194, forward strand.
TACTCCAACTTTTTAAAACAGACACACAGTTTCTTAGTATTTGTGGGAGGAAATATTAGAACAGCAATCGTGCATGATATTTCAGCTAGAAAAAATATTTTTATCTAAAGGTCTCATTATCTCTCTGGTACCATGGAAAATTAAGTCTATTTATTTATAGATGTGAGATTCCTTTAATAGACATCTGGACAGCTCAGTAAACACAAGTTTCCTAGACTTAACCTAATATGACCCATTGAGAAATGCCTCTCAAAAAATCAACTCCCAAAGAGAATCTCTTGCTTCCTGTGTTAACATGTATACCCTACAAAAACTGAACCTAGACATTCTGCTAAGACAATTGATATGAAAATCTAGACCCTGATGGGTTATGGTCACCATGGTGTTCATTGTGTGGAGTATTATAAGACAACCAGCAAAATATTTTAAAATATACACCAAATTATAGTGTGTGCAATACCTGTGTAGAAAAGTGAAATGACCATTTTTATCTTGCACTATTCTAATATTTGATACTGGAAATGGCTGTTGACATCAATTCATGAAATGCTTCTCCTAATCCTAATAAAAGAGTAATATGCTAAGTGTCCAGTTAACCAGCCAGCCGTTCAACCAAAGTGTAATATGCTAATGATATGCTAAGACTGCTCAACCACTCACTATGATGTGCACTGACCACCATTCCAACCGGTCCATTAGCTTGCTGCCTGGATCCAGCCAATAGCGACTGAGTGAAATAGGCCGGACATGCCCTGGAGCCCTCCCATGGTCCCTCCCCAGCTGACTAAGCTCCTGTGTCCCTCCCCAGTCCTGATCATGCATGATGGGGTCCCTCAGCCTGGCCTTCACCCTCTCACAATCTGGGACCCCTCAGGGAATATCGGAGAGCTGGTTTCTGCCTGATCCCGCAGGCCAGGCAGAGAGACCCCACTGGTGCACAAATTCATGCACTGGGCCTCTAGTAGTAGATAAACCCTTCACTGTTTTGTACTATAAAAGCAGAAACAACCTACAGTTATTGGGTCTAGATGTGAGGCTAAAATTCTAATTTGTTTCTTCTCTGACACTCTTTTCTGGTATTTTATCATCATCTCAGTTACATTGATAGATTTTGCAAACCATGTCTGAGCTATGCTATCCCACCTGGTCTCAACATTCTTTGTTTTCTAGTAAAATCCATATTCAGGATAAAACCCACATAGTTGCAAAGAGGCACTCCTACATATCTACATATCAATGTGTAGGCCTTTCAATATTCTCAGTTCAGATTATCTGTGCGGTAGAAAAAGTGGTGGCCTCCAAACATCCCATCTGCTCTTCCACATCACTCATATACCTTTCATTAGTTGAGGCCGTATGATGGGTTCTGGCCAATGACCTTTAGATAGCATTGGCATATGTCATTCAGGCCAAAGCATGAAAGGATGTATGGGATCCTCCAGGTGTCTATACCACAGTCAAGGTGACCAGCAATTTTCCAAAGCATCCTTTAGGTTCAGTCCTAATGTGGCTTTACAGAACAGGGTCCCTTTTTCTGTCTCCGTAACAATCCAAGTTGGACAGGTAATGTGAGAGAGATAACCCCTCGCTGAATGAAGCCACCAAGTTTGTGGGAGGCTGTTTATTACAGCATGGACCAATATGGTATCACCGAGTCCAGTGTGCAGCTTCTCAACACTTCTCCTGTTACAGTGGGGGAAAAGTGGCCATTAAAAAAAAATTAGCCTCAGTTCCTTCTAAACTGTATCTGTTTCAAAGAGGAATCTGGGGCTCTAATTTTCAATAGCGATTTTACATCTACTTCAAGAGTCATATTATACAGAACTCACATTCCTGAAGATCTCCATCACAAGAAGGGGCACGTTATATCGCATGGTCTATCGTGAGAGAGCTAGATCAGAGAGCTTCATCCGCTTAACAAATATTTATTTGAGTCTCTCATGGGGCCAGGCCATGTTTCAGGCACTGAGTGGAGAAAGCCGAACCGAAACAATCACAGTTCATGCTCTATGTTACTCCCCTCAAGTTGATGAGATAAGCATTAATAAAACAATTATACATGCAAATATCAAACTGCCCATTGGCCAAGTACCAGCAGATTTCTACTTTCTTCTGGGCACATGGATGGTAAGGCTGGATATCCTGGCCCACTATGGGTGAGTGGAGGCCATTGACTATGTGTAGTTCTGGCTAACGCGTTGTAAGAAAGTGAATAATGTCACTCTCAGGGCAAGCATTTAATTGCTTCAAAGCTCTCTCTTTCCTTCTAAAATGGCCCCACCAACATTGCGATGACTGCTCCATCAGTGACTACAATTAGCAGATCCCCTACTGACTGTGATGACCACTTACTGTGCGTGAAAAAAGAGTTGGTTGTTTACAACCACAACCACTGATAACTGGGGACTGCTCATTGTTGCAGCATCACCTAGCCCATCCTAAGTGTCTTCTTCAAATTGTGTCCAGTGTTATAATCCCAAAATATTTTAAATACACTATGTGATTTTGACAAGCAGGTCACTTCTGCATAAAAATGATTATTACATTGCTGAAATAAGTTAATACTCTGATTATAAGGGAGAGCCTAATCCACTTTTCAAAGTTTCTTTAGCTTTTCCAGATTCCATCTGAACACTTTCAGGACAGTACATCATCCTCTGCAGCATGAGCACTGAACTCAATATTTTCAAATATAGAGTCTGTTGTCTACAGAGACCACAGTGCTATGTATTGGACGAGCTGTAACACAACCTTGTAACACAGTTTGTTCTTGCAATAGGCAAGTTAATGCACGCTTTGAACAAGTTCTCCTCCCAAGTGATCCTTGCTTTTCAAGAAACCTTTTTAACATTTTCTTAGCTCCCATTTCCTTTAGTAATCCAGTTTCTGGCATTTCATTTTGTCTTATATGCTCTTTCTCTTGGCAAATGCACCAGCCTGCTGCTTTTCTTGTGACATGACTTCAAAGGAAAAATCAAAGGATCCAACTTTTTTTCTTAACCCAATTTTCAATGTATAAAGTACATTGATGCTTGCTGAGCATGCACTTTTAGAGTCCCTCGTACCAGTTCATGTGGAGAAACTTGGAAATAAGGCAGAAACTTTAAGGACTGATGCAAGATACTGCCCTTGACTCTGTAAATAAAGTTTTATTGTAACTGTTACACGCACTCACCTGCATGTGATCTCTGGCTGTTTCTCCCTTACAACAGCAAGGTTGAAGAACTGCAGCAGTATGCTTACGCGCTGGACCTTCACAAAATAAGTTTGTCAACTCCTGAAGTAAATAGTCAGGATTATTTTATTTGTATAATGCACAAAATCCTTCATATAACCTTTAAAGCTTTGCATGATCTGGCCAGTTCTTCAACGCCAACTCTCTTCCTTCACCTTTGTATTCACAGTGACAGCTTTAGATCTCTGAGGGTGCATGCTTTCTCCAGGAGAGGGACTATGTTAATTTGGTTCTCTCTCTAAACACTTTCCCCAACCCTCCGCCCCTCCCCAATTTACCCACCTACCTCCTATTCAATCTTCCAAGAGACAGTGTCTCAGAGAGGTGTCTCCTGACTGCTATCTGTTCCAAAAATTGTGTTCTTTAGTGACACACTACTGAGAAGCCCGTGCCTTACCTACCCTCATGTTGAATTAGCGTTAAGTTAGGTTGGTGATTTGATTAACATCTGTTTCCCCATAGACGGCAAGTGTCTTGAAGGACAGGACACGTCTGTATTTGTTCAGTATCTGCAGTGGTTCTCAACCTTCCTAATTCTGCGACCCTGTAATACAGTTCTTCATGTTGTGGTGACCCCCAACCATAAAATTATTTTCGTTGCTACTTCATAACTGTAATTTTGCTACTGTTATGAATCGCAATGTAAATATCTGATATGCAGGATGTATTTAGGCAACCCCTGTGAAAGGGTCATTCGACCCCCCAAAAAGGGTCACGACCCACTGGTTGAGAACCGCTGGCTTAAGGCATAGAGTAGGTGGTCAGGAAAAAATGATTGAAAGAACAATTGGATTCTTGGCATATGGAGACTTAAAATTTGAATTTTCAACTACTTACAAGCAGCTCCAAAATTCATTACAAATATTCATTGGTAATTCTCTGCAGGCTCTGCTTTGAATCACAGAATCGTGTGACTAATGCGTGAGTCAATTAGCTAGTCTGGGAATCAGGTGGGCACCCAGGATACTTATTTTTATTGCAGGTTACTGCTCCATATTCCTCTTCTCTTTTAGAGAAACTCAGAAAATTATTTCAATATTTTTGGTTTTTTAAAAAACAAAAACAAGTTTCCTTTAAAAAAAAAAAGTCAACTTTTTTTGCTGAAGGTACTTAGCTAGAATGTATACATTTTGGATTCCCTTTGAAGTAACACATTGGTTTTGTAGTATATTCAATCTAGGAAGGAAATAACTCAGCCATATTCTCTGAGGCAAAAAAGAAAATTTAAAAAGTCTTGAAATTGTTTCAAATGCTTTCCTCTGCTATAAAACTATTTATTAAAGCAGTGGTAAAACTAGATAGAGGTTGAAAATAAATTAATTTTGTGAAGTGAGGACATACTCAGAAAATACCTGTTTCAACAGAAACCTAATTCAGGTGAAATGCAAAATAAATATATAATCAGCCCTCCGAAGTAGCACAGGCTGACGGCAGCTTTGAAGCTAATGAACCAGCATGTAACCAGCGTAAGTACAATTTAGTTCATATAGTTTAAGAGTGTGTCTTTCAAAAGAAAAGAAGAAAGAAAACACGAACGTTGAGAGGAGAGACTGAAACTTGTTCGTGTAGCCATGTGACATTCTTTCTAACGTAAGGTGATCAGAGAGAAAAAGGCTACAGGCCAGAAAAGACATCCATCACAGATATCATCAGAATAAAGTGCACCTGTGAGTACATTCAAAAAGGAGAAGGTAGACAAATATGGATTATCTCTTATTTGGTAACACATGGTAGTCATGTCTTATTATTTTGTTTTGGGAACTCCAATTTGGAGGACAGAAATAATAATCTATTTTCATATATTGGCATTGGATCATAATGCCACTGTATGAATCAGTTTCTTAAGTGCTGTATCTGGAGAATATCTTCTAACACAGACCTATAAACCTAAGTGTACAGAAGGTAGCCTATGTTTTGCTCTCACATAGATGTTTCTCTCCCACACTCTCCCTGCCTTTCTCTCTCTAAAAAAATAAATAAATAAAATTTTTTTTTAAAAAAAAGAATTACTGAATAAATATCTACTGCATGGATGGATGATGGACAAATGAATGAATTGGTGGACCTACAGGCGCTTTTCCACTAGCTTTTAACATTGATTCATTTCTCTGAAAATCAATGAGTTTAGGACACTGCTTCTCAAACTGTTCTAAGACATTATACTATTGGCAGATGATTGTGAATTAGAATCCCAGAGAATATATTAACTTTGGGGGGGAGGGTGCGGTTATCTGAAAAGTCATGTGAACTTTCAGTTCCATCTCAAAGTCTTTAGGTAAAGTTTAAAATATTCCACAAGATGGGGCCATGTTTATCCTGCATTTTGGGCTATTTTCAAGCATGCTGCTATATGAGTACAGTATTTGAGTTTAGGGTCCAATTATTTACCTATAGGACTGACTTTTCAACAAGCCATGGAGGCATGTCTTTTGGTAGAAAGTAGGTGCTAACAAATAATAGCCAATATTAGTGATTGCAAACAAATGCTCTTAAACTCAAGAATAATTTTTATACCATTGTGCACTCTATGACAGCCAAGTCTATGCTTCATAAAGCCACCAGAGGGACACCTGGTTACTGGGCATAAATGGGATACCCTGAGTTCTAGGAAAGGGCAGCTGGCAACTGTGCACAGCATGATGGTGTCTGAATACTTACCTTGATAGGGCTAGCCACTGTGTGATATATTTAGGCCTTTTAAATGGTGCACCAGGTCAGTATCACGTTCAAAGTATGTTTGAAAAGCAGTTGAGGTGAGAAAGGCATTTACTTGAAATATGCGCCTGCATTTGTGCGAGAAAGCAATGCCCAGGATGGTTTATGGGAGGCGACCCAGGCTCTAAGGTCTCACAGCATGGTCACCACAGAGCAAGAACCCCATCCACTCCTATGGTGGCTGACCCACTGCAGTGTCATCTCTGCTATGTATTCATGGAACAGGTAAAGCAATAGGATTAACTCTGTAAGTAAATAGTCTTGTCTCTATGACTCTAATTTTCAACCTTCTGTCAATCTAAAGCCCCTTCAGCTGATTAAAAAATCAGTTTCTATTCTTCCTCCACCACCTCCTTTCCCCTCACTCTTTCATCCTCAAAATGCCCATGAAGAAACCTGACAAACTCCTATAATTAATATTGCCTAAGGGTAGTTAAATAAAATATTAAGCCATATATCTAGAGAAGTATATTGTTTAAAGAAGTATTTTTAAATTATGCTATAAACACTGTTATAAACTCAGTATTTTAATCATCAATAGCATTTTTAAAGGAACCTATTATTTTTTAAAAAATACATTTCATTGATTTTTTACAGAGAGGAAGGGAGAGGGATAGAGAGTTAGAAACATTGATAAGAGAGAAGCATTGATCAGCTGCCTCCTGCACACTCCCCACTGGGGATGTGCCCACAACCAAGGTACATGCCCTTGACCGGAATCAAACCCGGGACCCTTGAATTTGCAGGCCGACGCTCTATTTACTGAGCCAAACCAGTTAGGGCATCAGTGGCATTTTTAAAAGTGTTCTGAAGAAAATAATAAAAAGGCACAAAGCAATATACTTCAAATCAAGTTTCTATTTTTTACATAACTTCTTTGTTCTTTTTGATTCAAGGATTATAAGGTGATATGGGCAGGGGAAAATTATAAAGAATGTTAAACTCTGTTATTAGCAGTGAGGTGCTGGGTGTGTGGCTATGTCATTGAGCCAAAGCCAGTGGTAAGAATCATGAGTCCTGTGGACAAGAGGGTTTGAGGGGGAGGGCATGAGTGGGAGGATGAGAGGACATTGCGGGGATAACGTCACATTTGTAATATCTTAATCAATAAAGGGAAAAAATTAAAAAAAAAGAAATTCTCAGAGTAGGATTCAGACATCTGTATTTTTTCAAAGTCCTCAGCTAATGCTAATAAAAACCAGGTGGGATGAACCAAAAAAAAAAAAAAAAAAAAAAAAGAATCATGAATCCTTCTTCAAATGGGCTCACAAGTCCTGAGCTCATTAGCACCTAAGTCAAGCTATTAAGAGATCTGTAGCCTCTTACACTGGCTTTGATTTAGGATTGTCCCACAAAAAAATGACTTCAGGTATTAGGGCAGCGATTGCTGAATTACCAGTCTTTCTTCTTTTTTTTTTTATCCATTGCAATATAGTAACTTATTAGTAACTTGCTTTTAAATTAATAAGCAAGTTGATAGATTTCTAATTTGTTGTTTCCCTATGTATTTTCAACTCTTGCATTCAATTGAAATTTTGCACCTCAATATTAAAAGTATATTAAAACTAAATTGAAATACCAATATCATAACTAAAATGATGCTAACACTTTTCATAGAATATTGGAAAACCATGACAAGAAACATGGAAATCATTTGGAATTAGAGCTGTTCTTGGGGTATTACTAAAATAATTTCATTGTTAATATATTTTATTTGTAATAAATTTTATTGATGTTTTAATGTATCAACAAACATCCTTTTCAGTATCATTTTTTCTAATTCAGCATAAAGACTCACTTTGCAATGAGGTGAAGGGGGTACCCTAGGGCACAACATTTAACAATGTGCTCAGGCTCAGGTCGAGCAAATGCAAGTGTGCTCAAGGCATCGCCTTCCCTTCAATAAACCCCCCAAAAAGAATCAACAAATACTAATCTCCCAAATACTCTGTATTGAAAGAGTAAAGGTCTTCCTCATTTAGAATGCAGTAATAAATACTGTTCATTGAACATTTATTGTACACCAGGCACTGTGCTGAATGCTTCGCATGGATTACTGAATTTAATACTGCAAGCATGAGGCAGATATGATTATTCACCTGTGACAGATGGAATCTGAGGTTGGATGTGGTTCAGTAACTCACAAAGCCACTTATACAGCAAGGCGCAAAGCCAGGGTCTAAGGTCAGGTTTGCCTGGCCCCATCAAGTGTTTTTAATCAATGCACTGTGCTATATGTAAGAAAAGGAATAATGTGGATCTTTTACAAAGTCATGTTTTTTTAAAACAGTGTCCTTGATTCAAAACCTATAAAGGAGCAATATCTAATGGTTAATAAAGTATTACCAATTAGAAGTTTTGACAAATCTGCATTAATGAATACCGCCCTGCAAGCTGGTCTCGTCTCTCACACCTAACTTTCTATGCTCCCAACATTTATTTCCCCTGTGCAGGAAATTCTGTTGGTGCCATGCCCAGAACCCTTCACCAGGCCTGGGCACTCCCACCTCAGCTGCAGCGGGGGGCTGACTTCCAGGGCCTGGCAGCAGATACCTGCTACATGGTAAGAGCCAGCAAGTCACTGGGTGTCACTTGCATACATACCCCCACACCTCTGGCCTGCACCCTCTGGCCTGCACCCAGGCACTGAGCGATAAGGGCTCTAAACCCTGCCACCCATTCTTTAGGGAGAAACCCCCTTCTGTGGTGCAATTCTCTCTTCAGACCACACCAGGGTCAGACTGAGGCTCAGCTCCTCCTGAAATGACATCTTTGTCCAGTTTCTCCCCCTCCCTTCACTTCTCCCTCCCAGGTCTCTCCTGAGAGCACTCCCTCCACAAAATACTCACACTAAACTCCTACCACAGACTCTGCTTCTAGAAACTCTGCCCGGATGCTCTGCCTGACTTCTCTCAAATCTCTCACTCAATCCCAACATATCCTTTCTCCAAGTCCCAGCACCAGAACCACCTTTTCTAGAATGTTCTGTTTTCTCATCTGGCAATGTATCATTCTCCTCTATATTCTCACATCATTGATATGCCTAAGTTCCTTATACTAGCATCTAATAATTGATTTTTTTTCTATGAAAACATTCATTTTTTACTTCTATTCATAATCATATACTTTTCTGAAGGAAGGTGTTCTACTTCGTTTATATCTATAACAACACCAAGTATAAAAAAACATTAATAATTACCTGCAAAAATAACACATTAGATTTTAAGTTACCAGTATAAGTGTCATGTTAAATTATAAATACAGGTAACAAAATGCTTTAAAAACACGTCCTCTATGTAAGAATATACATCTCTGTTCCTTCAGTCTACACTGTACCATTTCAGTGCCCAGCACAAGAGGGCAAACAAGATGGGCTCTCTGTGACTGAGAAAGCCATGGGCACTTAATCCTCCTGCAGTCAAATGAAAGAGGGGCGCAGAGCAGGAAAAGAGGATGCCACATGCCAGGAGCAGCTGGGATCCTATTATCATGTTCCCACGAGGCCACCAATAAACCAGCCCTGTGGCAGATGAATCCTGCTTGAAGAGACCCGCAGAGGAAGCCTCGCACTTCTCACTAGAGGCACATTTAGCTATCAGCATTCACGGGTAAAGGCCAGTCATTTCACCAAAAGACAGCTATTGTAGACAACCCAACAGGGAATAATCGACTTGGTGATGATAATTCTATCACTGATCATGAAATACATTTTAAGAGAGAGGATTGTGACATGGTAAGAGAATCAATATACCAGAATAAAACAGAATGTCATTTCCAACAACCTATTTTTCTATTTTGTGATGCACGTTTACTTTGTTGTTCACCATAAGTAATGAATTTTAAAGAGATTTTGTTTGGGCAATTTAAATATGTATTATTTATTCTTAATTAAATGTTTTCATAACTGTTGAACCTTATGTAATTTCAATTGCAAAGCTCCAAATAAGTCATTTTCTCAACTGTTCTGATATGGCTTGAAAAATCAAATGCAGCTGCAAAAACTTGCAGACTCCTAATATTTCTAGGTCATGTAATATAGAAGAGAACTATTAAAAGTGATAGAATATTTGAAGGACCTTCACATTTTAATTTCTACTTTTATGTTTTAAATTCAAATTCCACTATGTTTTATTCAAATAGAAATGTTTAAAAGTACCTTGGAGCATAATAAAAGTCACTGTAAGTTTTCATACTTTCAAAAATAGATTATTAAACAAAGCAAATAAAGATGTGGTTAAAATATAACATAGAGTTCAGAGGATTATTTCCATTTTCATAAGAATTAAACTTAGTAATTTGTAATTATAATAATGCTAGCTATTTGCCATTTGTAACACCTGTTTTATTTTCCTCTGGCTCCTTATCGCTCTATAAAACTACTTGTGAATATTTTCCTTGTTTATTGGTTTTTCCCTGATGCCTATCCCTTCTAAAATGAAGACATCTCAAGAACAGAGACTTGTCCACTCTTGTTTTCCCACTGCTTAGACTGTGACTGGCACATAGGAGAAGTTCAAAAGTATTTGTTGAATGAATGAACGAATGAATGAATGAATGAATGAATGAATGAATATGCTTTAGACCCCAATATGTTTACTAAGCCATATTCCCCCAGAACAGACAGTGATATCCTGGATCAGTGTTGCTGCAATTTCATTTCAGTTATTGTAAAGATTTCCCACAACAGCCAACACAGCAGGCTGGGGAGAAAGCCCTCCTTAAGCAGTTGCCTCATATTGATTTCCTTTTGTTGGATTGAATAAACCTATTTCCATCTGGGGAAAGAAAACAGAATGAATGATTCGTTTAATGCAAATCCTTAAGGAATAAAATTGGCTCCCACAGTCTGGGCTGGAGGAAAATAATGCAGGCATGTGGATTGGGATCTATCCTGGAGCAGCATGGACCTAGGGCTGGGAGTCTTAGACTCTTTAGAGATTGAGTGATTCAGAAATAACCTGAGATGCAAAGCTCAGACTCAAGTTTTCATTATCCACTGAGCACCAACATCTGTGCTTCCCTAGAGAGAGAATGGGGTCTCCTTCCGTGGAACCCATGCAAACGTGCCCCTGATTGGCAGGAATTCCCCTACACTCCTGAGCAGAGATAGTTTTGAAAAGTCTGGCAAACATACTTATCAGGTATTGGTCAATACAGATTCTGGTGGTCTCCTCAGTCAAGACCAAACAGGAATCAGAGGTAGCATGAAGAGTGGTCAGGAGTGGGGCTCAGAGCGTCATATACAGCAAGTGGGTGCCCAGGCAAAGCCCATGAGGTCCATCTAATGGTGTCCAGGTAGATATTTTACTCAATACATACTTAATAAAATAATTGATATTGTGTTTTTCTTTGGTACCTTTAATAACACTTCTGTTTTCTTTTAAAATGGATTTCATTAATACTTCTCCTTCTTATCCGTGTTTTATTTTGTATTTTGGGGAAAGGTAGAGAGCTTGCACTGTGTTCATTAGTAGCCAGTCAGACAAGCCTCGGGAGACATAAGGGGTAATGAAACTTCCCTGACGCTGCTTTCGTTCTCCATGCAGAGTCTGGGCCTGAACGCTTTGCAGTAACAAGAGTGAATAGAGGCTGTTGATACCTGGGCACATCCTGTTCTGCTCTATATTCCCAAGGATCCTAGGTAAGTTTTTCTAATGATCTGCATAAAGTTTGTGAGCACATTTTCCCATCTACACTGGAGTGAGTCATTGAAGTTTGGACCTTCGCTAATGTGCAGTGAGGAAGAATTTTGCCTTGAAATGTGTTTTATGCAATGTGCCAGCAATGAAATTCAGTTCATCAATTCTAGATTCAAAACAAAAGGGCAATTTTTCTGTGTGTAGTACTTTCATTATCACAAGTATCTTAATTTCCGAGCAGATCTTTCCTCTTCTTATGGAATACAGAATTAACTATTAGATAAAGAAATGCCCATTTCTCAGCACATTGACCTATTTTCCTTACCTCATTTTAAAATGTGAGTGAATAGATACTTTTTACAAGGATTTGGCATTGAGATAACAATTGAAACTTTAAACAAAATAATAAGGATATTTTCAATCTATTTAGTTAAATGTTCCCTTAATAGACAATGTCTTTTTTTTAAAAAAAGAGCTTGCACATTCACTGAGGCCTTGCCCAAGAACAAGCCTTGAGATCAAATTATTTTTCTTTTGTTTCAGTTTTTGTTCTTATGTATTGTTTCAGTTTATTTATTTTTTTAATTGAAGGGCCTGTATGTGGACAAGAACAAGAGACCTCAAGAAGTTGTCCACAGAAGGTAAAAATTACAGTGCAGACTTGTATTTCCTAAGAATGATTTAACCCAGATATTCAATTGCTTTTAAACAAGTTCCTAACCTCTAAAGGTATACTAACACAGAATATAAAGCAGAACATAAAGGCAGTTATACTTTAAAATTGGCCAATTTCACAGACTACTGCTTAACAGAAAAGCGAATCAAAGTATTTCCATTTCAGATACCAGGTTGAATCCAGTGTGATGTCCAACTCACTGAATAGGCCTTTTTTTTTTTTTTAATCTACTTCTGATCTACTACTATTAAATATCAAAAATAACTCAAAGTTCCACCCTAATTGGTTTGGCTCAGTGGATAGAGTGTCAGCCTACAGACTGAATGGTCCCAGGTTCGATTCTGGTCAAGGGCATATACTTGGTTGTGGGCACATCCCTAGTAGGAGATGTGCAGGAGGCAGCTGATCGATGTTTCTAGCTCTCTATCCCTCTCCCTTCCTCTCTGTAAGAAATCAATAAAATATATTTTTAAAAAAATAACTCAAAGTTCCTTATTGACAATAAATATCCTACAAAGTGTTTTTACAATTGACTGTCCTAAGCATAAAAACAAAACAAAACTGGTTTACATATTAATCTTCCAAAGAACAAGCTATTTAGCTATATTTCAACAGAAAAGAAAAACTATGGGACTAGAAGTATAGGCCTTTGTATATTAATTTGTTGCCTCTAAACTAAAAAAGGGAAAAGTAGAATAAGAGATGACTATGGATACATTCAAATATTGCTATCTCAAGGAATAATATTGGAAGTCATTTCAAAGATTCATTTTTAAACATTATACAT